>CM026261.1:19846161-19955147 GCA_014851425.1 Senna tora | reverse complement strand
TCGCCAATGAGTATTTCAAAAACTTGATATTCATCAGTTTTCGTCGATGAGTGTTTCGAAAACTTCATATTCATCAGTTTTCGCCAATGAGTGTTTCGAAAACTTGGTTTTCTTGTAAATCATTTTCGCCAATGATTGTTTCAAAAATTTGATACTGATTAGTTTTCGTCGGTGAGTGTTTTGGAAACTTGATGTTCAACAGATTTCGCCAATGAGTGTTTCGAAAACTTGATATTGATAAGTTTTCGCCAATGACTGTTTCGAAAACTTGATATTGATTAGTTTTCGACGATGAGTGTGTCGAAAACTTGATATTCATTAGTTTCCGCCGGTGAGTGTTTCGAAAACTTGATATTGATCAGTTTTCGCAATTGAGTATTTTGAAAACTTGATATTGATCAGTTTTCGCCATTGAGTGTTTTGAAAACTTGATATTGATCAGTTTTCGCCAATGAGTGCTTCGAAAACTTGATATCGATCAGTTTTCGCCGGTGAGTGTTTCGAAAACTTGATATTCATTAGATTTTGCCGGTGAGTGTTTCGAAAACTAGATATTCATTAGTTTTCGCCAATGAGTGTTTCGAAAACTTGATTTTCTTGTTAATCAGTTTTCGCCAATGATTGTTTCGTAAACTTTATGTTGATCAGTTTTCGCTAGTGGGTATTTCGAAAACCGGATATTCATTAGTTTTTGCCGGTGAGTGTTTCGAAAACATGATATTCATCAGTTTTCGCCAATGAGTGTTTCAAAAACTTGACATTGATAAGTTTTCGCCAATGAGTGTTTCGAAAACTTGATATTGATCAGTTTTCGTCGATGAGTGTTTCGAAAACTTGATATTCATTATTTTTTGCCGGTGAGTGTTTCGAAAACTTGATATTCATCAGTTTTCGCCAAAGAGTGTTTCGAAAACTTGATATTGATCAATTTTCGCCGATGAGTGTTTCGAAAACTTGATATTCATTAGTTTTCGCCGGTTAGTGTTTCGAGCACTTGAGATTGATCAGTTTTCGCCAATGAGTGTTTCAAAAACTTGATATTGATCAGTTTTCGCCAACGAGTGTTTCGAAAACTTGATATTGATCAGTTTTCGCCGTTGAGGGTTTCGAAAACTTGATATTCATTAGTTTTCGCCGGTGAGCGTTTCGTAAATTTGATATTTATTAGTTTTCGCCGGTGAGTGTTTCGAAAACCTGATATTGATCAGTTTTCACCGATCAGTGGTTCAAAAACTTGATATTGATTAGTTTTCGCCAATGAGTGTTTCGAAAACTTGATATTGATCAGTTTTCGCCGGTGAGTGTTTCGAAAACATGATACTCATTAGTTTTCGCCGGTTAGTGTTTTGAAAACTTAATATTCATCAGTTTTCCCCAATGAGTGTTTCGAAAACTTGATTCTGATTAGTTTTCGCCAATGAGTGTTTCGAAAACTTGATATTGATAAGTTTTCGCCGGTGTGTGTTTCGAAAACTTGATATTCATTAGTTTTCGCCGATGAGTGATTCAAAAACTTGATAATCATCAGTTTTCGTCGATGACTGTTTCGAAAACTTGATATTCATCAGTTTTCGCCAATGAGTGTTTCGAAAACCTAATTTTCTTGTTAATCCTTTTTTGCCAATGATTGTTTCGAAAACATGATACTGATCAGTTTTCACCGGTGAGTTTTTCGAAAACTTGATATTCATTGCCAATGAGTATTTCGAAAACTTGATATTGATCAGTTTTCGCCGGTGAGTGTTTCGAAAACTTGATATTCATCAATTTTCGCCAATGAGTGTTTCGTAAACTTGATATTGATCAGTTTTCCCCAATGAGTGTTTCGAAAACTTGATATTGATCAGTTTTCGCCGGTGAGTGTTACCAAAACATGATATTCATTAGTTTTCGCCGGTAAGTGTTTCGAAAACAAGATATTCATCAGTTTTCACCGGTGAGTGTTTCGAAAACTTGACATTGATCAATTTTTGCCGGTGAGTGTTTCGAAAACTTTATCTTCATTAGTTTTCGCCGGTGAGTGTTTCGAAAACTTGATATTCATTAGTTTTCTCCAATGAGTGTTTCGAAAACTTGATATTCATCAGTTTTTGCTAGAGTGTTTCGAAAACTTGATATTCATCAGTTTTTGGTAGTAAGTGTTTCGAAAACTTGATATTCATCAGTTTCTGCCAATGATGTTTCGAAAACTTGATTTTCTTGTTAATCAGTTTTCGCTGATGAGTGTTTCAAAAAGTTGATATTCATCAGTTTTCGTCGATGTGTGTTTCGAAAACTTGATATTCATCAGTTTTCGCCAATGAGTGTTTGAAAACATGATTTTCTTGTTTATCAGTTTTCGCCAATGAGTGTTTCGAAAAATTAATATTCATCAGTTTTCGCCGGTGAGTGTTTCGAAAACTTGATATTCATTAGTTTTCACCGGTAAGTGTTTCGAAAATGTGATATTCATCAGTTTTCGCCAATGAGTGTTTGGAAAACTTGATTTTCATCAGTTTTCGCCAATGAGTGTTTCGAAAACTTGATTTTCTTGTTAACTAGTTTCGCCGATGAGTGTTTCAAAAACTCGATATTTATAAGTTTTTGTCGATGAGTGTTTCTAAAACTTGATATTCATCAGTTTTCGCGAATGAGTGTTTCGAAAACTTGATTTTTTTGTTAATCAGTTTTCGCCGATAAGTATTTCAAAAACTTGATATTCGTCAGTTTTTACCAATGAGTGTTTCGAAACCTGATATTGATAAGTTTTCGCCAATGAGTGTTTCGAAAACTTGATTTTCTTCTTAATCAATTTTCACCAATGATTACTTCGAAAACTTGATATTGATCAGTTTTAGCCGGTGAGTGTTTCGAAAACTTTATATTCATTAGTTTTTGCCGGTGAGTGTTTCGAAAACTTGATATTCATGTGTTTTTGCCAATGAGTGTTTCGAAAACTTGATATTGATCAGTTTTCGCCAATGAGTGTTTCGAAAAATTGATATCGATCAACTTTCGCCGGTAACTGATTCGAAAACTTGATATTCATTAGTTTTCGCAATTGAGTGTTTCGAAAACTTGATTTTCTTGTCAATCAGTTTTCACCGATGAGTGTTTCAAAAACTTGATATTCATCAATTTTCGTCGATGACTGTTTCGAAAACTTGATATTCATCAGTTTTCGCCAATGAGTGTTTCAAAAACCTGAATTTCCTGTTAATGAGTTTTCGCCAATGAATGTTTCGAAAACATGTTACTGATCAGTTTTCGCCGGTGAGTGTTTCGAAAATTTGATATTCATGAGTTTTCGCTGGTGAGTGTTTCGAAAATTTGATATTCACCAGTTTTCGCCAATGAGTGTTTCGAAAACTGGACATTGATCAGTTTTCGCCAATAAATGTTTAGAAAACTTGATATTGATTAGTTTTCCGTGGTGAGTGTTTCGAACACTTGATATTCATTAATTTTCGCCGGTGAGTGTTTCGAAAACTTGATATTGATCAGTTTTCGCCAAGGAGTGTTTCGAAAACTTGATATTGATCAGTTTTCGCCAACGAGTGTTTCAAAAGTTTGATATTGATCAGTTTCCGTCGGTGACTGTTTCGAAAACTTGATATCCATTAGTTTTCGCCGGTGAGTGTTTCGAAAACTTGATATTCATCATTTTCCGCAAATGAGTGTTTCGAAAACTCGATTTTCCTGTTAATCAGTTTTCGCCGATGAGTGTTTCGAAAACATAATATTCATCAGTTTTCGCCAATGAGTGTTTCGAAAACTTCATTTTCATGTTGATCTGTTTTCGCCAATGAGTGTTTCGAAAACTTGATATTGATCAATTTTTGCCGGTGAGTGTTTCGAAAACTTGATATTCATTAGGTTACGCCAATGGATGTTTCGAAAACTTGATATTCATCAATTTTCGCCAACGAGTGTTTCCAAAACTTGATATTCATCAGTTTTCGCTGGTGAGAGTTTCGAAAACATGATATTCATTAGTTTTCGCCAATGAGTGTTTCGAAAACTTGATATTCATCAGTTTTCGCAAATGAGTGTTTTCAAAACATGATATTCATTAGTTTTCGCAAATGAGTGTTTTGAAAACTTCAAATTTATCAGTTTTCGCCAATGAGTGTTTCGAGAACTTGATATTGATCAGTTTTCGCCAATGAGTGTTTCGAAAACTTTACTTTCTTGTTAATCATATATCGCCATTGAGTATTTCGAAAACTTGATATTGATCAATTTTCGGGGGTGAGTTTTTCGCTGGTGAGTGTTTCAAAAACTTGATTTTCTTGTTAACCATTTTTCGCCGATGAGTGTTTCGAAAACTTGATATTCATCAGCTTCCGCCGGTGAGTGTTTCGAAAACTTGATATTCATTAGTTTTCGCCCGTGAGTGTTTCAAAAATTTGATATTCATTAGTTTTCGCCGATGAGTGTTTCGAAAAGTTGATATTGACCAGTTTTCGCCGGTGAGTGTTTCGAAAACTTGATATTCATTAATTTTCGCCGGTGAGTGTTTCGAAAACGTGATATTCATCAGTTTTCGCCAATGAGTGTTTCGAAAACTTGATATTCATCAGTTTTCGCCAATGAGTGTTTTGAAAACTTGATTTTCTTGTTAATCAGTTTTCGCCGATGAGTGTTTCAAAAACTTGATATTCATCAATTTTCGATGATGAGTGTTTCGAAAACTTGATATTCATCAATTTTCGCCAATGAGTGTTTCGAAAACTTGATTTTCTTGTTAATCAATTTTCGCCGAAGAGTGTTTTAAAGAGTTGATATTCATCAGTTTTCGCTGATGAGTGTTTCAAAAACTTGATATTCATCAAGTTTCGCGAATGAGTGTTTCGAAAACTTGATTTTCTTGTTAATCAGTTTTCGCCGATGAGTGTTTCAAAAACTTGATATTCATCTGTTTTCTTCGATGAGTGTTTCGAACACTTGATATTCATCAATGTTCGCCAATGAGTTTTTAGGAAAACTTGATTTTCTTGTTAATCAGTTTTCGACAATGATTGTTTCGAAAACTTGATATTGATCAGTTTTCGCCGGTAAGTGTTTCGAAAACTTGATATTCATTAGTTCTCGCCGGTGAGTGTTTCGAAAACCTGATATTGATCAGTTTTCGCTAATCAGTGGTACGAAAACTTGTTATTGATCAGTTTTCACCAATGAGTGTTTCGAAAACTTGATATTGATCAGTTTTCGCCGATCAGTGTTTCGAAAACTTAATATTCATGAGTTTTCGCCGGTGAGTGTTTCGAAAACTTGATTTTCATCAATTTTCGCCAATGAGTGTTTTGAAAACTTGAATTTGATCAGTTTTCGCCAATGAGTGTTTCGAAAACTTGATATTGATCAGTTTTCATCTGTGAGTGTTTCGTAAACTTGATATTCGTTAGTTTTCGCCGTTAGTGTTTTAAAAACTTGATATTCATTAGTTTTCGTCGATGACTGTTTCGAAAACTTGATATTCATCAGTTTTCGCCAATGAGTGTTTCGAAATCCTGATTTTCTTGTTAATCAGTTTTCGCCAATGATTCTTTCGGAAACTTGATATTGATCAGTTTTCGCCAGTGAGTGATTCGAAAAGTTGATATTCATTAGTTTTCGCCGGTGAGTGTTTCGAAAACTTGATATTCATCAATTTTCGCCAATAAGTGTTTCAAAAACTTGATATTGATCAGTTTTCGCCAATGACTATTTCGAAAACTAGATATTGATTAGTTTTCGCCGGTGAGTGTTTTGAATACTTGATATTCATATGTTTTTGCCGAGGAGTGTTTCGAAAACTTGATATTCATCCGTTTTCCCCAATGAGTGTTTCGTAAACTTGATATTGATCATTTTTCACCAATGAGTGTTTCAAAAACATGATATTGATCAGTTTTCGCCGGTCAGTGTTTCGAAAACTTGATATTGATCCATTTTCGCCCGTGAGTAATTCGAAAAATTGATATTCATCATGTTTCGCCGGTGAGTGTTTCGAAAACATAATATTCATCAGTTTTTACCAATGACTGTTTTGAAAACTTGATATTTATCAGTTTTCGCCGATGAGTCTTGCGAAAATTTGATACTCTTTAGTTTTCGCCGGTGAGTGTTTCTAAAACATGATATTCATCAATTTTCGCCAATGAGTGTTTCGAAAACTTGATTTTCATCAGTTTTCGCCAATAAGTGTTTTGAAAACTTGATTTTCTTGTTAATCAGTTTTCGCCGATGAGTGTTTCAAAAACATGACATTCATTAGTTTTCGTCGATGACTGTTTCGAAAACTAGATATTCATCAGTTTTCGAAAACCTGATATTGATCAATTTTCGCTGGTGAGTGATTCGAAAACTTGATATTGATCAGTTTTCACCAATGAGTATTTCGAAAACATAATATTGGTCAGTTTTCGCCGGTGAGTGTTTCGAAAACTTGATATTCATCAGTTTTCGCAAATGAGTGTTTCGAAAACATGATTTTCTTGTTAATCAGTTTTCGCCGATGAGTATTTCAAAAACATGATATTCATCAGTTTTCGCCAATGAGTGTTTCGAAAACTTGATATTGATCAATTTTCGCCAAGGACTGTTTCGAAAACTTGATATTGATCAGTTTTCGCCGGTGAGTGTTTCGAATACTTGATATTCATAAGTTTTTGCCGGTGAGTGTTTCGAAAACTTGATATTCATTAGTTTTCCCCAATGAGTTTTTCGTAAACTTGATATTGATCAGTTTTCACCAATGAGTGTTTGAAAAACATGATATTGATCAGTTTTCGCCGGTCAGTGTTTCGAAAACTTGATATTCTTTAGTTTTCGCCGGTGAGTGTTTCGAAAACTTGATATTCATCTGGTTTCGCCGGTGAGTGTTTCTAAAACTTGATATTGATTAGTTTTTGCTAATGAGTGTTTTGAAAACTTGATATTGATCAGTTTTCGCCGGTGAGAGCTTCGAAAACTTGATATTCATTAGTTTTCTCCGGTGACTGTTTCGAGAACTTGATATTCATAAATTTTCGCCAATGAGTGTTTCAAAAACTTGATTTTCATCAGTTTTCGCCAATGAGTGTTTTGAAAACATGATTTTCTTGTTAATCAGTTTTCTCCGATGAGTGTTTCAAAAACATGATATTCATTAGTTTTCGTCGATGACTGTTTCGAAAACATGATATTCCTCAGTTTTCGCCAATGAGTGTTTCGAAAACCTGATTTTCTTGTTAATTAGTTTTCGCCAAAGAGTGTTTCGAAAACTTGATAATGATCAGTTTTCGCCATTGAGTGTTTCGAAAAATTGATATTCATCAGTTTTTGCCGGTGAGTGTTTCGAAAACTTGATATTCATCAGTTTTCGCTACTGAGTGTTTCGAAAACTTGTTTTGTTGTTAATCAGTGTTCGCCGATGAGTGTTTTAAAAAGGTGATATTCATCAGTTTTCGTCGATGGCTGTTTCGAAAACTTTATATTCAACAGCTTTCGCCAATAAGTGTTTCGAAAACTTGATTTTTATCATTTTTCACCAATGAGTGTTTCGAAAAGTTGATTTTCATCATTTTTCACCAATGAGTGTTTTGAAAACTTGATTTTCTTGTTAATCGGTTTTCGCCGACGAGGGTTTCAAAAACTTGATATTCATCAGTTTTCGTCGACGACTGTTTCGAAAACTTGATATTCATCAGTTTTCGCAAATGAGTTTTTCGAAAAATTGATTATCTTGTTAATCAGTTTTTGCCAATGATTGTTTCGAAAAGTTGGTATGGATCAGTTTACGCTGGCAAGTGTTATGTAAACTTGATATTCATTAGTTTTCGTTCGTGAGTGTTTCGAAAACCTGATATTCATTAGTTTTCGCCAATGAGTGTTCTGAAAACTTGATATTGATTAGTTTTCGCCAATGACTGTTTCGAAAACTTGATATTGATCAGTTTTCGCCGGTGAGTGTTTCGAAAACTTGATATTAATTAGTTTTCGCCATGAATGTTTTGAAAACTTGATATTCATCAGTTTTAGCTAATGAGTGTTTGGAAAACTTGATATTGATCAATTTTCGCCAATGAGTGTTTCGAAAACTTGATATTGATCAGTTTTCGCCGGTGAGTGTTTCGAAAACTTGATATCCGTTAGTTTTCGCCGATGAGTGTTTCGAAAACTTGATATTCATCAGTTTTCGCAAATGAGTCTTTCGAAAACTTGATTTTCTTCTTAATTAGTTTTCGCCGATGAGTTCTTCGAGAACTTGATATTCATTAATTTTCGCCAATGAGTGTTTCGAAAAGTTGATTTTCTTGTTAATCAGTTTTCGACAATGATTGTTTCGAAAACTTGATATTGATCAGTTTTCGCCAGTGAGTGTTTCGAAAACTTTATATTCATTAGTTTCCGCCGTTGAGTGTTTTGAAAACTTGATATTCATCAGTTTTCACCTATGAGTGTTTCGAAAACTTCATATTGATCAGTTTTCGCCAATGAGTGTTTCGAAAATTTGATATTCTTTAGTTTTCGCCAGTGAGTGTTTCGAAAACATGATATTCATCAGTTTTCGCCAATGAGGGTTTCAAAAACTTGATTTTCATCAGTTAATCAGTTTTTGCCAATGATTGTTTCAAAAAATTGATATTGATCAGTTTTTGGCGGTGAGTGTTTAAAAAACTTGATATTCATTAGTTTTCGCCGGTGAGTGTTTCGAAAACTTGATATTCATTAGTTTTCGCCGATGAGTATTTAGAAAACTTGATATTGATCAGTTTTCGCCGATGAGTGTTTCGAAAACTTGATATTCATCAGTTTTCACCGATGAGTGTTTCGAAAACTTGATATTGATCAGTTTTCACTGGTGAGTGTTTCGAAAACTTGATATTCATTAGTTTTCGCCAAAGAGTGTTTCAAAAACTTGATATTGATCACTTTTTGCCGATGAGTGTTTCGAAAACTTGATATTCATCAGTTTTCTTCGATGAGTGTTTCGAAAACTTGATATTCATCAGTTTTCGCAGGTGAGTGTTTAGAAGACTTGATATTCATCAGTTTTCGCCAATGACTGTTTCGAAAACTTGATATTGATCAGTTTTCGCCGATGTTTGTTTCAAAAACATCATATTCATCAGTTTTCGACAGTGAGTGTTTCGAAAACATGATATTCATTAGTTTACGCCAATGAGTGTTTCAGAAACTTGATATTCACCAATTTTCGGCGATGAGTGTTCTGAAAACTTGATATTCATTAGTTTTCGTCGGTGAGTGTTTCGAATACTTGATATTCATAAGTGTTCGTTCATGAGCGTTTCGAAAACTTGATATTGATCATTTTTCATCGACGAGTGTTTCAAAAACTTGATATTCTTCAGTTCTTGCCGATGAGTGTTTCGAAAACTTGATATTCATTAGTTTTCGCCGGTGAGTGTTTCGAGAACTTGATATTCATCAGTTTTCGCCGATGAGTGTTCCGAAAACTTGATTTTCTTGTTAATCAGTTTTCGCCGATGAGTGTTTTGAAAACATGTTATTAATCAGTTTTTGCCGATGAGTGTTTCGAAAACTTGATTTTCTTGTTTTTCAGTCTTTGCCGAAAAGTGTTTCGATAACTTGATATTCATCAGTTTTCGCCGGTAAGTGTTTCGAAAACTTGATATTCATCAGTTTTCGCCATTGAGTGTTTGAAAAACTCGATTTTCTTGTTAATCAGTTTTTGCAAATGAGTGTTTCGAAAACTTGATATTCATCAGTTTTCGCCGGTGAGTGTTTCGAAACTTGATATTCCTCAGTTTTCGCCAAAGAGTGTTTCGAAAACTTGATTTTCTTGTTAATCAGTTTTTGCCAGTGAGTGTTTTAAAAACTTGATATTGATCTATTTTCACCGGTGACTGTTTCGAAAACATGATATTCATCAATTTTCGTCAATGAGTGTTTTAAAAACATGATATTCATTAGTTTTCGCCAATGAGTGTTTCGGAAACTTGATTTTCTTGTCAATTAGTTTTCACCAGTGAGTGTTTTGAAAACTTGATATTCATTACTTTTCGTCAATGAGTGTTTTAAAAACTTGATATTTATCAGTTTTCGCCAATGAGTGTTTTGAAAACTTGATTTTCATCAGTTTTCGCCAGTGAGTGTTTCGAAAACTTGATATTCATCAGTTTTTGCCAATGAGTGTTTCGAAAACTTGATTTTCTTGTTAATCAGTTTTCGCCGACGATTGTTTCGAAAACTTCATATTGATCGATTTTTGCCGGTGAGTGTTTCGAAAACTTGATATTCATCAGTTTTCGCCGATGAGTGTTTCGGAAACTTGATATTCATCAATTTTCGCCAATGAGGGTTTTGAAAACTTGATTTTCTTATTAATCAGTTTTTGCCAATGAGTGTTTCGAAAATTTAATGTTGATCAATTTTTGCCGGTGAGTGTTTCCAAAACATGATATTCATCAGTTTTCGCCAATGAGCGATTCGAAAACTTGATTTTCTTGGTAATCAGTTTTCGTCGGTCAGTTTTTCGATTACATGATATTCATCAGTTTCGCCAATGAGTGTTTCGATAACTTGATTTTCTTGTTTACCAGTTTTTGCCAACGAGTGTTTTGAAAACTTGATATTCATTAGTTTTTGTCGGTGAGTGTTTCAGAAACTTGATATTCATCAGTTTTTGCCAATGATTGTTTCGAAAACTTGATATTAATCAGTTTTCGCCGATGAGTGTTTCGGAAACTTGATATTCATCAATTTTCGCCGATGAGTGTTTTGAAAACTTGATTTTCTTGTTAATCAGTTTTCGCCGATGAGTGTTTTGAAAACATGATATTGATCAATTTTCTCCGGTGAGTGTTTTGAAAACTTGATATTCATCAGTTTTAGCCAATGAGTGTTTCGAAAACTTGATATTGATCAATTTTCGCCGGTGAATGTTTCGAAAACTTGATATTCATCATTTTTCGCTGGTGAGTGTTTCGAAAACTTGATATTCATCAGTTTTCTGCAACGAGTGTTTCGCAACCATGATTTTCTTGTTAATCAGTTTTCGCCGATGAGTGTTTCGAAAATTTGATATTGATCAGTTTTCGCCGATGAGTGTTTCGAAAACTTGATATTGATCAGTTTTCGCATATGAGTGTTTTAAAAACTTGATATTCATCCGTTTTCGCCAATGAGTGTTTCGAAAACTTGATATTCATCAGTTTTCGCCGATGAGTGCTTCGAAAAATTGATATTCATCATTTTTCGACGATGAGTGTTTTAAAAACATAATATTCATTAGTTTTCGCAAAAGAGTACCTCGAAAACTTGATATTAATCAGTTTTCGCCAATGAGTGTTTTGAAAACTTAATTTTCTTCTTAATCAGTTTTCGCCGATGAGTATTTCGAAAACTTGATATTCATCATTTTTCGCGAATGAGTGTTTCGAGAACTTGATATTCATTAGTTTTCGCCAATGAGTATTTCGAAAAATTGATTTTCTGTTAATCAGTTTTCACAGATTGTGTTTCGAAAACTTGATATTGATCAGTATTCGCCGGTGAGTGTTTTGAAAACTTGATATTCATGAGTTTCCGCCGGTGAGTGTTTCGAAAACATGATTTTCTTTTTAATCAGTTTTCGCCAATGAGTGTTTCGAAAACTTGATATTCGTCAGTTTGTGCCGGTGAGTGTTTTGAAAACTTGATACTCATCAGTTTTCGCCAATGAGGGTTTCCAAAACATGAATTTCTTCTTAAACAGATTTCGCCGTTGAGTGTTTCAAAAGGTTGATATTCATCAGTTTTCGTCGATGAGTGTTCCGAAAAGTTGATATTCATCAGTTTTCGCCAATGAGTGTTTCGAAAACTTGATTTTCTTATTAATCAGTCTTCGCCAATGAGTGTTTCGAATGCTTGATGTTGAACAGTTTTTTCCGTTGAGTGTTTCGAAAACATGATATTCATCAGTTTTTGCCAAATTTGTGTTTTGAAAACTTTATTTTCTTGTTAATCAGTTTTCGTCGATGAGTGTATCGAAAACTTGATATTCTTTAATTTCTGCCGATGAGTGTTTCGAAAACATTATACTCATCAATTTTCGCCAATGAGTGTTTTGAAATCTGGATTTTCTTATTAATCAGTTTTCGCCAATGAGTGTTTCAAAAACTTTATATTGAATAAATTTCGTCGCTGAGTGTTTCAAAAACATGATATTCATCAGTTTTACCCAATGAGTATTTCGAAAACTTGATTTTCTTGTTAATCAGTTTTCGCCGGTTAGTGTTTCGAAAACTTGGTATTCATTAGTTTTCGCCAATGAGTGTTTCGAAAACTTGATCTTCATTTTAATCAGTCTTCGCCGGTTAGTGTTTCAAGAAGCTGATATTCATTAGTTTACGCCAGTGAGTGTTTCGAAAACTTGATACTCATCAGTTTTCGCCGTTGAGTGTTTCGAACACTTGATATTGACCAGTTTTCGCCGATGAGTGTTTCGATAACTTGATATTCATCAGTTTACGCTAGTGAGTGATTCGAAAACTTGATACTCATCAATTTTCGCCGTTGAGTGTTTTGAACACTTGATATTGATCAGTTTTCGCCGGTGAGTGCTTCGAAAACTTGATATTCATCAGTTTTTGCCAATGAGTGTTTCGAAAACATGATACTCTTTAGTTTTCGCTGGTGAGTGTTTCGAAAACATGATATTCATCAGTTTTGGCCAATGAGTGTTTCGAAAACTTGATTTTCTTGTGAATCAATTTTCGCCAATGAGTGTTTCGAAAACTTCATATTGATCAGTTTTTGCCGTTTAGTGTTTCGAAAACATGATATTCATTAGTTTTCGCCGATGAGTGTTTCGAAAACTTGATATTCATCAGTTTTGGCCATTGAGTGTTTCGAAAACATGATTTTCTTGTTAATCAGTTTTCGTCGATGAGTGTTTCGAAAACTTGATATTGATCAGTTTTCACCGGTGAGTGTTTCGAAAACTTGATATTCATCAGTTTTCGCCAATGAGTGTTTCGAAAACTTGATATTCATTAGTTTTCGTCGGTGAGTGTTTCGAAAACTTGATTTTCTTGTTAATCAGTTTTTGCCGATGAGTGGTTTCGAAAACTTGATATTCGTCAGTTATCGTCGGTGAGTGTTTCGAAAACTTGATACTCATTAGTTTTCGCCAAGGAGTGATTCGAAAACTTGATTTTCTTGTTAATTAGTTTTCGCCGTTGAGTGTTTCAAAAAGTTGATATTCATCAGTTTTCGTCGATGAGTGTTTGGAAAACATAATATTCATCAGTTTTAGACAATGAGTGTTTCGAAAAGATGATTTTCTTGTTAAACTGTTTTCGCCAATGAGTGTTTCGAAAACTTGATATTCATCAGTTTTCGCTGGTGAGTGTTTTGAAAACTTGTTATTCATCAGTTTTTGCCGGTGAGTGTGTCGAAAACTTGATATTCATCAGCTTTTGCATGTAAGTGTTTCGAAAACATGATATTCATTAGTTTTTGCCGGTAAGAGTTTCGAAAACTTGATATTCATCAGTTTTCGCCAATGAGTGTTTCGAAAACATGATTTTCTTGTTAATCAATTTACGCCGATGAGTGTTTCGAAAACTTGATATTCAACAATTTTCGCCGGCGAGTGTTTTGAAAACTAGATATTCATCAGTTTTCCCCAATGAGTGTTTCGAAAACTTGATATTCATTAGTTTTCGCCGGTGAGTGTTTCGAAAACTTGATATTCATCAGTTTTCGCCGATGAGTGTTTCGAAAACTTGATTTTCTTGTTAATCAGTTTTTGCCGATTAGTATTTTTGACAAGTTGATATTCATCAGTTTTCGTCGGTGAGTGTTTCGAAAAGTTGATTCTCATTAGTTTTCACCAAAGAGTGTTTCCAAAACTTGATTTTCTAGTTAAACAGTTTTTGCCGATGAGTGTTTCAAAAATTTGATAATCATCAGTTTTTGTCGATCAGTGTTTCAAAATCTTGATATTCATCAGTTTTCGCCAATGAGGGTTTTGAAAACTTGATTTTCTTATCAATCAGTTTTCGCCAATGAGTGTTTCGAAAACTTGATATTGACCAATTTTCGCCGGAGAGTGTTTCGAAAACATGATATTCAACAGTTTTTGTCGGTGAGTGTTTCAAAAACTTGATGTTCTTGTTTATTAGTTTTCGCGGATGAGTTTTTCGAAAACTTTATACCTATAAGTTTTCTCAAATTAGTGGTTCGAAAACATGATTATCTTGTTAATCAGTTTTCGCCGATGGGTGTTTCGATAATTTGATATTCATCAGTTTTCTCCGGTGAGTGTTTCGAAAACTTGATACTCATCAATTTTCGCCTATGAGTGTTTCGAAAACATGATTTTGTTGTTAATCAGTTTTCGCCAATGAGTATTTCGGAAACTAATTATTGATCGGTTTTCGGCAATGAGTGATTTAAAAACTTGATATTCATCAGTTTTCGCCGGTGAGTGTTTCGAAAACATGATATTCATTAGTTTTCGCCAATGAGTGTTTCGAAAACTTGATATTCTTGTTAATCAGTTTTTACCGGTTAGTGTTTCGGAAACTTGATATTCATCAGTTTTCGCCGGTGAGTGTTTTGGAAACTTGATATTGATTAGTTTTTGTTGATGAGTGTTTCGGAAACTTGATATTCATCAGTTTTTGCCATTGAGTGTTTCGAAAACTTGATTTTCTTGTTAATCAATTTTCGCCGATGAGTGTTTCGAAAACATGATATTCATCAGTTTTCCCCGATGAGTGTTTCGAAAACTTGATATTCATCAGTTTTCGCCAATGAGTGTTTCGAAAACTTGATCTTCTTTGTAATCAGTTTTCGCCGATGAGTGTTTCGATAACATGATATTCCTCAGTTTTTGCCAGTGAGTCTTTCGAAAACTTGATACTCATCAATTTTCGCCTATGAGTGTTTCGAAAACTTGATTTTCTTGTTAATCAGTTTTCGCCGATGAGTGTTTTGAAAACTTCATATTGATTAGTTTTTGCCGGTGACTATTTCGAAAACTTGATATTCATCAGTTTTCGTCGGTGAGTGTTTCGAAAACTTGATATTCATCAGTTTTCGACAATGAGTGTTTCGAAAACTTGATTTTCTTGTTAATCAATTTTCGCCGATGTGTGTTTTGAAAACTTGATATTCATCAGTTTTCGCTTGTGAGTGTTTCGAGAACTTGATATTCATCAGTTTTTGCCAGTGAGTGTTTCGAAAACTTGATATTCATTAGTTTTCGCCAATGAGTGTTTCGAAAACTTGATTTTCTTGTTAATCAGTTTTCGCTGATTAGTATTTCGATAACTTTATATTCATCAGTTTTCGCCAGTGAGTGTTTCGATAACTTGATACTCATTAGTTTTTGCCAATGAGTGTTTCGAAAACTTGATATTCATCAGTTTTCGCGGATGAGTATTTCCAAAATGTGATATTCATCAGTTTTCGCCGGTGAGTGTTTTGAAAGCTTAATATTCATCAGTTTTCGCCAATGTGTGTTTCGAAAACTGGATTTTCTTGTTAATCAGTTTTCGCGAATGAGTGTTTCGAAAACTTGATATTGATCAGTTTTCGTCGGCGAGTGTTTCGAAAAGTTGATATTCATTAGTTTTCGCCGGTGAGTGTTTCGAAAACTTGATATTCATCAGTTTTGGTCAATGAGTGATTCGAAAATTTGATTTTCTTGTTAATCAGGTTTCGCCGATAAGTGTTTCAAAAACTTGATATTGATCAGTTTTCGCCGGTGAGTGTTTCGCAAACTTGATATTCATTAGTTTTCGCTGGTGATGTAACATCCCAAAAATGGAAACTCAACTTTGACCAAAAAGTCAAAGTGTTGACTTTTCTAAGTTGTTGACTTTTGTGTTGACTTTTCTTTAATTTGTTTGACTTTTTTATTTTTGTGTGTTTGGATGTGTTTGCCTTTGTTTTGTTTGTAATCGAGTTTATGAAACCCTAACTAGAGGTCAAGAGACCCAAAAACCAGAGAAAAATGACCAGAGGAACCTTAACCCTAACACTAGAGATTAAATTGAAAAGAATAAGTTAGTTTTAACCCTTTTCTTTAATAAGTAAAATAGGGCAGAAAAGACCTATTTGACCCTAGAAAGATAGCTTAGGACACTCTAAAGATGCCCTAAGACCTAGCTAAGGGATCCCAACCTAAAGAAGAGTCCTAAAAAGACACATTTGTTCCAATGAAAATTCAGGACTAAAATGAAAGAACTGAAAAATGAGAGCTTTAGCCCCTTTAGCTTACTTAAGGCCTAAGGAAGCCCAATTTAATCACTTAGAGACACCCTAAACTATTTTACAAAATGCCAGCCATGAATTTAAATCAAAAGCAAACACAATTAAGTGAGTGCCATATTTTAAAAGTGGCAATAAATAAGAAACTTATGACAAATTAACCCCTTTTAATGCCTTTAAGAGCTTGTAACCAAATTTACTAGTTTTAAAGCCAATTAAAGACCCAATCAAGGTAGTTACTACACCCAGCAACTTAAGTAAGCAGAATACAAGATTAAAATTTAGTGAATTGAGTTTGGAAACCCGAGGCTATATGAGGTGTAGCTTAAATTAAGCAAGCTCCTAAGCATTAACCACTAATGCACCTAGATCAAGGCCTACCTGAGACTTAAGTAACTAATCACCCACCCAAACAAGCCCTTAAGCCAGCACCCCCTTAATAGGTGTCCTAACACTAACCCACGAAGCCCCATCCAGCTAACACCTAATTTCTCTAATAATTAGATTTTCACATGGCTTAAGGATTATATAAGGAAGGAAACCGGTTGAGAGAGGGCATTAGCAGGCAAAACGAAAAAACCAGAGCTGAGAGTTGTGAGTTGAGGATTCAGGAAGGTAGTTGGAGCTGTGGAGAAGCTGGGAATTCGAGAGTTAGCAGCTGGAGTAAGAGATAGGAGCTGAAAGTTCACACTCACCCACACACCAGAATTCTGCTTTGTCTCCACCAGTTTGCCCAAGCCGTTCAGAGGTCCAAATCCGTGTTTCTTCTTCTGGAAATCAAGGTAACGTAGTGTTACCCTTCCTTCTCCATCACTGAGCCAAGAGCATCCACCAGAAACGGTGGTATGAGCCTCTATGACTCATTTTCCCGAGGCTGCCACAGAATGCCCTGTTTTGGGCAGTGAAGCTTCCATGAGGCATATTTCCTTCATCTGTTATCCAATTTGAGCGCGTGAGTAGTCATTAGAAAGCTAAGAGAATAATCTTCAAAATCCCCTCAATGCATGCATGATCAGAGGCTGCCGTACAAGGGTTCAGAGCCTCGAAAACTTGTGATGTTAAAAATGCTATTCTTGATGATTGAACTATATGCTTGTTGAACTTTGTGTCTCTGATGATCTGAGTCCTGAATTGACTTGAAATGTTTAAGTAAATGTTATTAGAACCTCTTAGTGGATAGGATTTGTCATGGTGACCCAGTAAGTTTCTGGTTTGACAGTGATGATTTTCAGTTTATAACTCCGAGATTGTCCTTTTGCTAGAAGTGAGATTGTCACTATTATTTGCTGGAAAATCTCTGTGCCATTTTCTTACTCCTGTAAATTTTTTGCTGTGAATCTTTCTAAGGAAATTGGGAAGGTTATTTTCTGGTATGAAGAGGGTAGGATGAATGTCTGGTTTGAAAGTACGAAAAGGAATCATGAGCATGTGATTTGAATCCCAAACTGAAATTTTCTTCTTCACATAAAAACTGCATTGGATTTTCGTTACTACCATTTTCTGCAAATTTTCTATAACCTGTCAATTCGTTTGTAAAATGCTAGTTGGTAAAGTCCTTAAGCCTTGGAAAGAATACAGTGATGGTAAGAAAACAAGTAGGAAAATTTGCTATATTAAAAACAAGAGGGCATGAACTCTTGGAAACAAAATGTTTGGAAAACCCTCTTAGAACCACTGCTGGAAGGTGGGTGTATTCTTCCCCATGTACTTTCTGTATGTCCACAGTGAGGAAATAATCCAGTCCGATACTGGTGATCCTAAGGTTCTAACTTTGTGCGCACACGGGGGGACGCCCTGGGATGTTAGGTAATTACCTGTTGGCCCTATTTGGGTAGGCTTTCCATAGTGTTAAATGGTAAGTCGTTATTGTCCTGTTTCATTAGATTGGTTTTGAATTGATGGTAATGGTTTAACCAGTTGTAACAGGTCCTGGAGAGACTTGACGGTTGCATGTAAAGGTAAACATGAACCTTTTTGAAAATACTGACATGGCTGAAAATTGCATATAGTGGTAAATATGCATGTTTTGAAAATGAAAATGATTTTTCATCTGTTTACAGTTTTCAGCATGGCGATTTGTATGATTGGGAATATCATGAGATTGATGTATTGATTCCTTTTTGACAGTGGAAATATCTTGTAATCGATGTGTATTATGTTTAAATTATTTGTTGATTGAGAAGGAAGCATTTTTCTGTATTCTTAGGAATGCAGCTGAACCACTAATTAGTTTTTATATATAAAATTGGTAATCTATGTTACTGGGATTTTATATCTCATTACGTTAGTGTGTTCAGATGCCCAGGTACATTCTGTTGCTGGAGATTGAGGTAGAGCTCCTGGAGGTACCCCTCTTGGGATACTTCCAAGTCCTGAAGGCGGTTAACATCCTTTTCTTCTTCCCATCGGTTGAGAATGCCCCAGGGACTTAGAAAGGGGTGAGGTGGACAGGTAGCAGGAGCTGACTCACATTTTTGGCAGTGACTCTAATGTCACTCTAGTTTAGGCTTAGTACTTACTATTTTGGGCCTGCGAGCCACTAACTTTAATACTTATGTTTGTATATATATATATGTTGGTATGGACTATATGCTGTGAACTTAGGTTTTAACTGCTTAGGTAATATGCAGAGGTATAGTACCTCATTTCCAGTTAACTTTATTGGTATGTGTATTTTGGGAGAGCGCGAGAGTTTCAAACATGTAACTTCTAGTTTCTTAGGTTAAAGTAACCAACCGAGAGTAAACGATCCTTGGGAAACACTTAACTTCATGAAAGGGAAAAGAAAAGAAATAAAATTAGACCGGGTTTTTAAGAAGTTAAGTAAAAAACCTAATTCCGCAACTAAAATCAATAAAGAAACTAGGACGTTACAAGTGAGTGTTTCGAAAACTTGATATTCATCAGTTTCCGCCAATGAGTGTTTCACAAACTTGATTTCTTTTGAATCAGTTTTCGCTGATGAGTGTTTCGATAACTTAATATTCGTCAGTTTTCGCCGGTGAGTGTTTCGAAAACTTGATACTCATCAGTTTTTCGCCAATGAGTGTTGTAACACCCCAATTCCCTACGTTCATTTTTAATACATAGTTATCCTGAATTAGCGTGTTACTACATTTCTTACCCGAATTTATTAAAACTTTTGCCAAATAGATTAATTAGATTGAGTTGGTTTAGGTTCTATCTTTCGGGTATCTCACTCATCTCTTAAGCAGAAGCATAAAGTATAATCTCTACATACATAATCAATTAACTATATTTACTATCATAAACTTTTACATACATAGTTACATACTTTCATATATGTATATATATACATCCATCATGGTCAAAGTCAACTAGAGTCCTGAGAAGGGAAAAGATCTAGAGATAGCAAGCATCTTAAGATCTTAATCTTTAACCTACTAGTGGATAAGAACTCTAGTTCATACATACATACAAACTATCCATATATTAACACAATATGACTCCATCCCTTCCTATACATACCATCTAGTAACCTCTATGGCCTTTCCAAAAACATATAAGGCACAAGGTCAAGGGATTGGAGAATCCAAAATCATATATAAACATCCGTCATAAAGTCAGACAGGCTGAGTAGGGGTCAGATATGTAACTACATGCACTACTACATCACTGATAACTATGATCCAGCCCTGTATTGGATCATGCCTCCACTCCAGCTTAGCCTCCAGCGTAACTAAGTACCTAGGCATCTGATACACATCAACGTAATCATGAGATCATAATCTCAGTAATCATGGTAACCTGTTTCCAAAACCGCTAATGTGTACCACTGTATCACCATACAGAAAATCACTGCATTTCTCATTATATTTCATATCATAAAATACTGGATGCACCATTATCATTAACTTTAAAACATATGAGGGCATATATCATCATCAATGCATCAGTTAAACATACTTACGGTTGGCATGGTATTGTATGGTACAATCATTATACTACACCTTTAAACATTTCATAGCAATATGGACATTTCTTTAACATTCATCATCATTTCATGAAACATGGTAATAACAAGCATTCAAAACATATGAGCATTTAACCCTAATCTTTCGTAAAAGCATTGAGCATCAGGAGAGTTGTCCAACAACTACTCGCACATATCCATTAATTCATTTGACACACTGGTCTTCCCAAGCGGGTCACAGTTTTGTCCATTCCATTCATTTGACACAGTGCTCTTCCCCTATGGGTCATAGTTTTGTCCATTCCATTCATAGGATACAATGCATCTTCCCCTCTTGGGTCACAATTTTATCCTTTAACATTCATTCATTCATAGGGTACAATGCCTCTTCCCCAAAGGGTCACACTTGTACCCTTAACCATACATTCATAGGATACAATGCATCTTTCCCAAAGGATCACCATTTTGTCCATGACCTCTCATTGCCATAAGACACAATGTGTCTTTCCTAAAGGATCACGATTTTATCCCTTGATCTGCTATTCTCATGTACATACATTGTAAAGAAATAGTCCCAATCATGGTTAATCTAATTTTAAGCATGTCGCTCTTAATTTGGCCATATAGAGTCTACTAGCTTAAAATTAAACAACCAACACGGTGTTTTCGTAAACTTTCATCATCAATCGATTGGATGTTTTACCATCCCGTATTATGGCTCAACCGTGGAAATCCCAACGGCCGTCCCATACCGACAATTGGTCAATCAATTATGGACTTCTTCTTCTACAAAGAATGTATATGGAATACTTAGCTCTCTTTTCATTTTACTATGTTATTTCCCTACACCCATGTCCCATATTGTCCTTTAATCCTTTAAAATTAAGTTTAAGTATGTAATTGGGCTCTTAAAACTTGGTTTCATAAGATGTAAAACATTTTCATAAACTGCCATGTATCAATCGACTGCTCCCAAGGCATCAGTCGACTGTTCACTCTTTGAAAAATATATAACAAGAGGCAGTAGCTTATCAGTCAACTGCTAGAACTTACCAGTCGACTGGGAGCTCTCTGTGTTCCATCAGTCGACTGTCCCAAATATAGCAGTCGGCTGCTTACTCTTGAAAACCTTCAACAATTAAAGATTTACTAAATTGAATTTCTGGGTTGAACCTGGGTTTTTCATGAATCAAGAACATGGAAGTCGATTGATTGGGCATGGCAGTCAACTGTCATATGCGTTTCTGGAAAATCTGGAAAAATATGATGAGTCAAGAACACAGTAGTCAACTGTTAAGCGTATCAGTCGACTGCTGTGCCTCTAACTTATATTTCTTTAAATTTCTGGGCACGACAGTCGATTGTCAGAGGCTATCAGTCGACTGTTGTGCCTCTGCCCTGTTTTCGCAAAACCTTTAAATCACATTTTCCAACCCAAAATTCATCATCCAAATACATGCAAGGTGTCCAAAACATTCTCAAGCATAAAAATGACAAAACCCATGACCAATCTTAGCCCAAACATGCTTAAACTTCCGCAGATTTAATTATGAACATGCTACCAAAACCCATAGCCAAAACCCTTTTGTAAATCTTCATTGTTAGCATTTAGAGATACATGCAAACATCAAAAGGCATCCATCTAAGTTCCAAAATCATAGAAATGCAGGTTTGTACTCTCTATTTCGGCCCAGAAGTTCAAAATCAGAAATTGGCCATTTTTAATCAAAATCTTAAATTTCAAAAAGTGAGAGTTGGAAGCCATGATTACCTTAACTCCAAGCTAGATCGTGTTTCTTGTGATGTGTAGATGCTATTCTATCAATTTCCCCAGCTGAATCCAGCCCTAGTCCGAATTCCCAGCTTCCCCTTCAAGCTTTTCTCTTCCTTCTCTCTACCCCTCTCTCTCTCTAGTTGATGAAAATGGTGAGTGTGTGGAGAGGTGGCAGCTCCTCCCTATCCTTAATTGTCAATTAAGTGGTGACTCACGCCTAAACATTCTTTCCTTCCATTTAAGTACTTAATTCTTCTCAATTCATTGTTTTCATTAAAAATAGAGTTAATCACTCTACCTTGACACTCAGGCGAGAAGTGTTCAAAATTCTGTTGGTCACTATGACTCTAAGCTAAAATTATGAATTACATCCATCAAGCTTTTCTTACACCTAAGTCCTCTTCCATCTAACCCTTCTTTTCTTTTCATTCAAGTCCCTCTAACATAATTAACCTATTTCTAATACAAAAACCTTAATTCATCTATCAAACAATTAATTACATTATTGGGAGAGGCGGATGTTACAAGTGTTCCCAAAACTTGATTTTGTTGTTAATCAGTTTTCGCCGATAAGTGTTTCAAAAGGTTGATATTCATCAGTTTTCGTCGATGAGTGCTTCGAAAACATGATTTTCATCAGTTTTCACCAATGAGTGTTTCAAAAACTTGATTTTCTTGTTAATCAATCTTCGCCAATGAGTGTTTCGAAAACTTGATATTGATCAGTTTTCGCCGGTGAGTGTTTCGAAAACATGATATTCATCAGTTTTCGCCAATGAGTGTTTCGAAAACTTGATCTTCTTTATAATCAGTTTTCGATGATGAGTGTTTCGATAACATGATATTCTTCACTTTTTGCCAGTGAGTGTTTCAAAAACTTGATATTGATCAGTTTTCATCAATGAGTGTTTTGAAAACTTGATTTTATAGTTAATCAGTTTTCGCCAATGACTGTTTTGAAAACTTGATTTTGATCAATTTTCGCAAGTAAGTGTTTCGAAAACTAGATGTTCGTTAGTTTTCGCCGACGAGTGTTTCGAAAACTTGATATTCATCAGTTTTCGCCAATGAGTGTTTCGAAAACTTGATTTTCTTGTTAATCAGTTTTCGCCGGTGAGTGTTTCGAAAACTTGATATTAATCAGTTTTCGCCGGTGAGTGTTTCGAAAACTGGATATTCATTAGTTTTCTCCAGTTATTGTTTCGAAAACTTGATATGCATCAGTTTTAACTAATGAGTGTTTCGAAAACATGATTTTCTTGTTAATCAGTTTTCGCCGGAGAGTGTTTCGAAAACTTGATATTAATCAGTTTTCGCTGATTAGTATTTCAGAAACTTGATATTCATTAGTTTTCGCCGGTTAGTGTTTCGGAAACTTGATATTCATTAGTTTTCGCCGATGAGTGTTTCCAAAACTTGATATTCATAACTTTTCACCGGCGAGTGTTTTGAAAACGTGATATTCATCAGTTTTCACCAACGAGTGTTTCGAAAACTTGATTTTCTTGTTAATCAGTTTTCACCAATGAGTGTTTCGAAAACTTGATATTGATCAGTTTTTGTTGGTGAGTGTTTTGAAAACTAGATATTCATTAGTTTTCGCCGGTGAGTGTTTCGAAAACTTGATATTCATCAGTTTTCGCCAATGAGTGTTTCGAAAACTTGATTTTCTTGTTAATCAATTTTTGCCAATGAGTGTTTCGAAAACTTGATATTCATTAATTTTCGCCAATGAGTGTTTTAAAAATTTGATATTCATCAGTTTTCGCTGGTGAGTGTTTCGAAAACTTGATATTCATTAATGTTCGCCAATGAGTGTTTCGAAAACTTGATATTCGTGTGAATTAGTTTTCGTCGATGAGTGTTTCGAAAACTTGATATTTATGAGTTTTCGCCGTTGAGTGTTTCGAAAACTTGATGCTCATCAGTTTTCGCCAATGGGTGTTCCCAAAACTTGATTTTCTTGTTAAACAGTTTTCGCCGATGCGTGTTTCGAAAAGTTGATATTCATCAGTTTTCGTCGATGAGTGTTTCGAAAACTTGATATTCATTAATTTTCGCCAATGAGTGTTCGGAAAACTTGATTTTCTTATGAATCAGTTTTCGCCAATGAGTGTTTCGAAAACTTGATAATGATCAGTTTTCGTCGTTGAGTGTTTCAAAAACATGATATTCATTAGCTTTCGCCAATGAGTGTTTCGAAAACTTGATCTTCTTTGTAATCAGTTTTGGCCGATGAGTGTTTCGATAAAAAGTTATTCATCAGTTTTCGCCAGTGAGTGTTTCGAAAACTTGATACTCATAAGTTTTCGCCAATGAGTGTTTCGAAAACTTGATTTTCTTGTTTATCAACTTTCACCGATGAGTGTTTCAAAAACTTGATATTCATCAGTTTTTGCCGTTGAGTGTTTCGAAAACTTGATATTCATCAGTTTTCACCGGTGAGTGTTTCGAAAACATGATATTCATTAATTTTCGCCTGTGAGTGTTTCAAAAACATGATTTTCTTGTTAGTCAGTTTTCACCAATGAGTGTTTCGAAAACTTGATATTGATCAGTTTTCGCCGGTGAGTGCTTCGAAAACTTGATATTCATCAGTTTTCGCCAATGAGTAATTCGAAAACTTGATATTCTTCAGTTTTCGTCGATGAGTGTTTCGAAAACTTGATATTCATCAGTTTTCGCCAAAGAGTGTTTCAAAAACTTGATATTCATCAGTTTTCGTCGGTGAGTGTTTCGGAAACTTGATATTCATTAGAGTTCGCTGGTGAGTGTTCCGAAAACTTAACATTCATCAGTTTTCAACAATGAGTGTTTTGAAAACTTGATTTTATTGTTAATCAGTTTTCGCTGATGAGTGTTTCGAAAACTTGATATTCATCAGTTTTCGCCGGTGAGTGTTTAGAAAACTTGATATTCATTAGTTTTCGCCGGTGAGTGTTTCAGAAACCTGATATTCATCAGTTTTGCCAATGAGGGATTCGAAAACTTGATTTTCTTGTTAATCAATTTTTGCCGATGAGTGTTTCAAAAAGTTGATATTTATCAGTTTTCCTCGATGAGTGTTTCGTAAACATGATATTTAACAGTTCTCGCCAATGAGTGTTTTGAAAACTTGATATTGATTAGTTTTCGTCGGTGATTGTTTCGAAAACTTGCTATTCATTAGTTTTTGCGGGTGAGTGTTTCGAAAACATGATATTCATCTGTTTTCGCCAATGAGTGTTTCGAAAACTTGTTTTTCTGGTTAATCAGTTTTCGCCGATGAGTGTTTCGAAAACTTGCTTTTCATCAGTTTTCGCCAATGAGTGTTTCGAAAACTTGATTATCTTGTTAATCACATTTTGCCGATGAGTGTTTCGAAAACTTCATATTCATTAGTTTTCACCGGTGAGTGTTTCGAAAACTTGATACTCATTAGTTTTCGCCAATGAGTGTTTCAAAAACTTGATTTTCTTGTCAATCAATTTTCACCGAGTGACCACTTTTCGCCGGTGAGTGATTTGAAAACATGATTTTCTTGTTAATCAATTTTCGCCAATGAGTGTTTCGAAAACTTGATATTCATCAACTTTCGTCGATGAGTGTTTCGAAAACTTGATATTCATTATTTTTCGTCGATGAGTGTTTCGAAAACTTGATATTCAACAGTTTTCGCCAATGAGTGTTTTGAAAACTTAATTTTATTGTTTAATCAGTTTTCGTCGATGAGTGTTTCGAAAACTTGATATTCATTAGTTTTCACCGGTGAGTGTTTAGAAAACTTGTTATTCATCAGTTTTCTCCAATGAGTGTTTCGAAAACTTGATTTTCTTGTTAATCAATTTTCAACGATCAGTGTTTCAAAAAGTTGATATTTATCAGTTTTCGTCGATGAGTGTTTCAAAAACTTGATATTCAACAGTTTTTCGCCAATTAGTGTTTCGAAAACTTGACTTTCTTATTAATCAATTTTCGACGATGAGTGTTTCGACAACTTGATATTGACCACTTTTCGTCGGTGAGTGATTTGAAAACTTGATTTTCTTGTTCATAAATTTTCGTCGATAAGTGTTTCAAAAACTTGATATTCTTCAGCTTTCGCGGATGAGTGTTTCGAAAACTTGATATTCATCAGTTTTCGCCAATGAGTGTTTTGAAAACTTGATTTTCTTGTTTAATCAGTTTTCGTCGATGAGTGTTTCGAAAACTTGATATTCATCAGTTTTCACCGGTGAGTGTTTAGAAAACTTGTTATTCATCAGTTTTCGCCAATGAGTGTTTCGAAAACTTGATTTTCTTGTTAATCAATTTTCAATGATGAGTGTTTCAAAAAGTTGATATTTATCAGTTTTCGTCGATGAGTGTTTTGAAAACTTGATATTCATAAGTTTTTGCCGATGAGTGTTTCGGAAACTTGATATTCTTCAGTTTTCGCCAACGAATGTTTCAAAAGCTTGATTTTCTAGTTAATCAGTTTTCTACAATGAGTGTTTCGAAAACTTGATATTCATCTGTTTTCGCAAATGAGTGTATCGAAAACTTGATTTTCTTGTTAATCAATTTTCGTCTATGAGTGTTTTGAAAACTTGATATTCATTAGTTTTCGTCGGTGGCTGTTTCGAATACTTAATATTCATCAGTTTTCGCCAATGAGTGTTTCGAAAAATTGATTTTCTTCTTAATCAGTTTTCGCCATTGAGTGTTTCAAAAAGTCTATATTCATCAGTTTTCGTTGATGAGCATTTCGAAAACTTGATATTCATTATTTTTCACCAATGAGTGTTTCGAAAACTTGATATTGATCAATTTTCTCCGGTGAGTGTTTCGAAAACTTGATAATCATCAATTTTCGCCGGTGAGTGTTTCGAAAACATGATATTCACCAGTTTTCAAAAATGTATGTGTCGAAAATATAATTTTCTTGTTTATTAGTTTTCGCCAATGAGTGTTTCGAAAGCATGATATTTATCAGTTTTCGTCAATGAGTGTTTCGAAAACTTGATTTTGTTTTTAATCAATTTTCGTCGATCAGTGTTTCAAAAAGTCTATATTCATAAGTTTTTATTCCCAGAAGGGGTACCTCCAGGAGCTCTACCTCAATCTCCAGTAACAGAATGTACCTGGGCATCTGAACACACTAACGTATGAGATATAAAATCCCAGTAACATAGATTACCAGTTTTTATTCAAAGACTAATCAGTGGTTCAGCTGCATTACTAAGAATACAGAAAATACTTCCTTCTCAATCAACAGATAAAATAAACTTGACATACATCAATTACAAGATATTTCCACTTTCAGAGAGAAATCAATACATCAATCACCAGATATATCCATTTATACAGATTCAGAAATATATGGCCATGCTGAAAGCTATAAACAGATGAAAAGTCATTTTCATTTTAAAAACATGCATATTTACTACTATATGCAATTTTCAGCCATGCCAGTCTTTTCAAAATGTACATGTTTACCTCTACATGCAACCATCAAGTCTCTCCAGGACCTGTTACAACTGGTTAAACCATTACCATCAATTCAAAACAATCTAATGAAACGGGACAATACCGACTTACCATTTAACACTATGGAAAGCCTGCCCAAATAAGGCTAACAGGTAGTTACCTAACATCCCAGGGCGTCCCCCGGTGTGCTCACAAAGTTAGAACCTTAGGATCACCAGTCTCGAACTGGATTATTTCCTCACTAGTTGCTAGGCAGCTACGTACGGGACGCATTCCTCGCCAGCCTAGTGTGTTCTCTTCATATAGATCAAATTATTCAATATAATTTTTATTTACAGGTAATGTTTACTCAGTTATCAAATCAATTGCCTCTCCAGGTCATCAAAACACAAACACTGCCTCTCTAGGGAAAATTTACCATTTTACCCCTCCAAGGGCATATGCACATGAACAAACAGATGCATGCTAAAAAACATGCCTTTCCAAGCATTCTAGTTTCACAGATGCATGCTAAAACTCAGTTTCATGATTTGGATGCCACACACTTAAATAGTTTGATAAAATAATAAATTCAACCACTGGTCAACAAAAGTGAACCAGAAGTCAACCATACTGTCCAATATAACTTCCATCACAAGTAACAGGCATAACCATCAATTTAATCATCCAAAGGTTAAGAAATTTCACCACAAGCATCATTAAAGCATATATAACAGCCAAAATCAATTTTCCAGTAAAGACAATTGCATTTGGACCCTTAAATTCACAAATCTTTTCAAAAGAGTCCATTTCTTTAAAATAAGGAAATTCAGGGTTCATTTCAAGTGTTTAGACCTCACTCAGCCCTCCAAAGAGTCAATTAGGGCCTGCTACACACATCCAAAAAATCCCAACAGAATTGAACCAGAATTTGGGTAGAAATAGGACTTTTTAGTTTTTATCAAGTTTTTCTTGCAAAGTAGTCCCTATTAAGACCCAAATTCTGTCCTGGGTTGTTTCAAGCCAAAACCAGGGTGCAGCAAGTACCTAAAAGCTAATTGGGACTTGCTCATGCAGTTTTCACAGAAAATTAGCAAACAGAAGACATACTTTTGCAGCAAAACACATAAATTTTCCCAAAAATCAAGTTGAGCATAGAATGGGGTTAGAGGCCACTCTGACCACCTCCCTGCCAACACATAGGTCCATACTAACATACAGAACTAGAAAGTACAGAAATTTCACCACAGATAGCTCAGTTTACACAGATTCTGAAAAAGGGGCAAAAATAGAAAAATTCATTCAGTTTAGTCCCTACTACCTCTCCCTTTTTGTTTAAGCCCTCACCAGCCCATCCTAGTGTCTCCCAAGCATATTTAGGCTACTTGTGACTTGCACAGCAAGTTGGTGCAGCCACATTAGTACAGAGCTACTGTTTTTGCACATATTTTCCTTCCTTTTTGCCATTTCCCTTTCTTTTGGTTTCTCTAGTTACTTAGGGTGCTTAAACCAGATAAAACAAGGGTTTTAGAGAATTTACAAGGTGACTAACTACTTCACAGACTCCCACACTAGTAATTTTCAGAAAAACACCAAAGCTCACAGCCACACTAGCATGAATGCATCACAATTTCATTTTTGGCATACTTAGACCTTTCTTCTAGTTAATTTAGACTACAGCAAGCATTTCCTAGGTTGTGGCAGCTAGAACACTCACATGATGCACCCTAAACAAAATTTACAGACTTTGATTCCCCACTTTTAAAAAAATACTTAAGCTTTTCTCAAAAAATCAGAATTTTCACTTTCTTAGTTTTCAACTTTTCATGAGATTCAAAATAGTCATTCTAGCAATTGGTAGGTCTATTTCAACATGTAGCCACTGTGGTAAAACAGAAAAATACCTGGGGAAAGGTACACTCACTTCCTAGCAATGGTTCAAAGATGGTTTACCAACCATTTTGTGTCAAAACGTTCTTTCCCACCATATACTCCACTCTTGCAATATCACTGAAAATTGTCTTTCTGTTTCCATCTCTTTACTGCATTCTCCCCACGTTTTAAAACATACCAACTACCATTTTCAGCAGAGTAACATTGAAAAACAGAAAGCTTTACGGAAGAATGACAGAAATAAAAAGGCAAGTACAATTTTCAGTGAAGCAGAAATGTGTAGTTTGAAATGCTGAAAACCATCCCCTGTACCCATAGCTACCTGAGTGACCACAGCAAGTTCCTACCACCTAGAGGTCCTAATAACCTTTTCCTAATCATTTCTACTCAATTCAAGACTCAGAACACCAAAAATACCAAATTCAGCAAGCATACAGAACAACATTAGAAAACATCAATTTTTAGCTAAAAATTTACAATATTTCGAGGCTCTGAACCCCTGTACGGCAGCCTCTGATCATGCATGCATTTAGGGGCTTTTAAAGATTATCTTCTTAGTTTTCCAATGACTACTCACACGCTCAAATTGGACAACAGATGAAGGAGATATGCCTCATGGAAGCTTCATTGCTCGAAACAGTGCATTCTGTAGCAGCCTCGGGAAAATGAGTCATAGAGGCTCATACCACCGTTTCTGGTGGATGCTCTTGGCTCAGTGATGGAGAAGGAAGGCTAACACTACGTTACCTTGATTTCCAGACGAAGAACCATGGATTTGAACCTCTGAATAGCTTGGGCAAACTTATGCAGGACAATAAGCTTTCTGGTGTGAATGTGTGTGTGGATTTCTGCTTCTCTCTCTTCCTCCAGCTACATTCCTTCGATTCTCCCAGCTCACACACGGTCTCAGCCTCTCTCTGAATCTATTCTCTCTTGCTCTTAGCTCTCAATTTCTGATTTTAGCTACTGGTGTGGCTTTCTCTCGTCTTTCACTTCTTATATAGTACTCACACCATGTGAAATCCCAATGATTAGTGGGATGAGGTGTTGGCTGGCTGGGGCTTCGTGGATTAGTGTTATGAAACCTATTAGGGACGTGCTGGCAGCTTAAGGAATTGTTTGGGTGGGTAATTAGACACTTAGGTCTCTGGTAGGCTTTAATCTAGGTGCATTAGTGGTTGATACTTAGGGGCTTGTTTAATTTAAGCTGTAAATTAGTTAGTCTCGATTTTCAGCCTCATTCTTCTTCATTCTGGTCTTGTACTTTGCTTACTCAAGTTGCTGGGTGTGGTAACTACCTTGATTGGGTCTTTAATTAGCTTTTAAAAACAGTAGATTCGGTTACAAGTGCTTAAAGGCATTAACGGGATTTATTTGTGATAAATTTTCTATTTATTGCTATTTTTAAAATGTGTAACTTACTTAATCATGTTTATTTTTTATTTAATTTCATGGCTGGTACCTTTTAGGATAGTTTAGGGTGTCTCTAAGTGGTTAAAATGGGCTTCCTTAGGCCTTAAGTAAGCTAAAGGGCTAAAGCCCCAATTTTTCAGTTCTTTCATTTTAGTCCTGAATTTTCACTGGAGAAAATGTATCTTTTTAGGACTCTTCTTGAGGTTGGGGTCCCTTAGCTAGGTCTTAGGGTATCTCTAGAGTGTCCTAGAGTATCTTTCTAGGCTCAAATAGGTCTTTTCTGCCCTATTTAATTCCTTAAAGAAAAAGGTTAAGAACTAACTTATTCTTTTCAATTTAGTCCCTAGGGTTAGGGTTAGGGTTCCTCTGGTCATTTTTCTCTGGTTTTTGGGTCTCTTGACCTCTAGTTAGGGTTTTATAGACTTATTTACAAACAGAAACAAAGGCAAACACATCCAAACACTTCAAAATCAAAAAGTCAACCAAGTTAAAGAAAGTCAACAACTTAGAAAAAGTCAACACTTTGACGTTTTGGTCAAAGTTGGATTTCTATTTTTGGGATGTTACACTTTTCTTTTTAATCAATTTTCGTCGATGAGTGTATCGAAAACTTGATATTCATTAGTTTTCGCCAATGGGTGTTTCGAAAACTTCATTTTCTTGTCAATCAGTTTTAGCCAATGAGTGTTTTGAAAACTTGATATTCATCAGTTTTTGTCGTTGAGTGTTTCGAAAACTTGACATTTATCAGTTTTCGCCAATGAGCGTTTCGAAAACTTGATTTTCTTGTTATTCTGTTTTTGCCGATGAGTGCTTCAAAAACATGATATTTATCAATTTTCGCCTATAAGTGTTTCGAAAACTTGATATACTTGATAATCAGTTTTCGCCGCTAAGTGTTTCGAAAACTTGATAGTCATCAGTTTTCGCCGATGAGTGTTTCGAAAACTTGATATTCATCAGTTTTCGCCAATGAGTGTTTCGAAAACTTGATTTTCTTGTTAATCAGTTTTCGCCGATGAGTGTTTTAAAAACTTGATATTCATCAGTTTTCGCCGATGAGTGTTTCCAAAACATGACATTCCACAGTTTTCGCCAATGAGTGTTTCGAAAACTTGATTTTCTTGTTAATCAGTTTTCGTCAATGAGTGTTTCGAAAACTTGATATTCATCAGTTTTCGCCAATGAGTGTTTCGAAAACTTGATATTCATTAGTTTTCGCCGATGAGTGTTTCGAAAACTTGATATTCATCAGTTTTCGCCAATGAGTGTTTCGAAAACTTGATATTCATCAGTTTTCACCAGTGACTGTTTCAGAAACTTGATATTCATCAGTTTTTGCCAATAAGTGTTTCGAAAACATGATTTTCTTGTTAATAAGTTTTCGCCGGTGAATGTTTCGAAAAGTTGATATTCATCAGCTTTCGCCGGTGAGTGTTTCGAATACTTGATATTCTTCCATTTTCTCCAATTAGTGTTTCAGAAAATTGATTTTCTTGTTAATCTGTTTTCGCCGATGAGTGTTGCAAAATGTTGATATTCATCAATTTTCGCCAATGAGTGTTTTGAAAACATGATATTGATCAGTTTTCGCCAGTGAGTATTTCGAAAACTTGAAATTTATCAGTTTTCGCCAATGAGTGTTTCGAAAACATGATTTTCTTGTTAACCAGTTTTCGCCGATGAGTGTTTCGAAAACTTGATATCCATCATTTTTCGCCGATGAGTCTTTCGAAAACTCGATATTCATCAGTCTTTGCCAGTGAGTGTTTCGATAACTTGGTTTTCCTGTCAATCAATTTTCGTCGATGAGTGTTTCGAAAACTTCATATTCATTAGTTTTCACCAATGGGTGTTTCGAAAACTTCATTTTCTTGTTAATCAGGTTTCGCCAATACTTGATATTCATCCATTTTCGCCGGTGAGTGTTTCGAAAATTTGATATTCATCAGTTTTCACCAATGATTGTTTCGACAACTTGATTTTCTTGTTAATTAGTTTTCGCCGATAAGTATTTCGAAAACTTGATATTCATCAGTTTTCGCCGAGGAGTGTTTCGAAAACTTGATATTCATCAGTTTTCGCCGATGAGTGTTTCCAAAACTTGATATTGATTAGTTTTCGTCGATGAGTGTTTTGAAAACTTGATATTCATCAGTTTTCGCCGGTGAGTGTTTCGAAACCTTGATATTCATCAATTTTTGCCGATGAGTGTATCGAAAACTTGATATTCATCAGTTTTCGCCAATGGGTGTTTCGAAAAATTCATTTTCTTGTTAATCAGTTTTCCCCAATGAGTGTTTCGAAAAGTTGATATTAATCAGTTTTCGCCGGTGAGTGTTTCGAAAACTTGATATTCATCAGTTTTCGCCAATGAGTGTTTCGAAAACCTGATTTTCTTGTTGATCAGTTTTCGCCGATTAGTATTTCAAAAACTTGATTTTCAATAGTTCTCGCCGGTGAGTGTTTCGAAAACTTCATATTGATCAGTTTTCGCTAATGAGTGTTTCGAAAACTTGATTTTCTTGTCAATCAGTTTTCGCCAATGAGTGTTTCGAAAACTTGATATTGATCAGTTTTCGCCGGTGAGTGTTTCGAAAACTTGATATTCATCAGGTTTCGCCAATGAGTGTTTCAAAAAATTGATTTTCTTGTTAAACAGTTTTCGCCGATGAGTGTTTCAAAAACTCTATATTCATCAGTTTTCGTCGATGAGTGTTTCGAAAACTTGATATTCATCAGTTTTCACCAATGAGTGTTTTGAAAACTTGATATTCATCAGTTTTCGCTGATGAGTATTTCGAAAACTTGATATTCATCAGTTTTCACCAGTGAGTGTTTCGAATACTTAATATTCATCAGTTTTCGCGAATGAGTGTTTCGAAAAATTGATTTTCTTGTTAATCAGTTTTCGTCGTTGAGTGTTTCAAAAAGTCTATATTCATCAATTTTCGTCGATGAGTGTTTCGAAAACATGATATTCATCAGTTTTCACCAATGAGTGTTTCGAAATCTTGATATTGATTAGTGTCCACTGGTGAGTGTTTTGAAAATTTGATATTCATCAGGTTTCGGCGATGAGTGTTTCGGAATCTTGATATTCATCAGTTTTCGCCTATGAGTGATTCGAAAACTTGATATTATTGCTAATCAGTTTTCGTCGATGAGTATTTCGAAAACTTGATATTCATCAGTTTTCGCCGATGAGTGTTTTGAAAACTTGATATGCATCAGTTTTCACCGATGAGTGGTTCGAAAACTTGCTTTTTTTTAATCAATTTTCGCCGATGAGTTTATCGAAAACTTGATACTCATTAGTTTTCACCAATGGGTGTTCAAAAACTTAATATTCTTGCTAATCAGTTTTCGCCAATGAGTGTTTCGAAAACTTGATATTGATCAGTTTTCGTCGGTGAGTGTTTCGAAAACTTGATATTCATCAGGTTTCGCCGGTGAGCGTTTCGAAAACTTGAAATTCATCAGTTTTCGCCAATGAGTGTTTCGAAAACATTATTTTCTTACTAACCAGTTTTCGTAGATAAGTGTTTCGAAAACTTGATATCCATCAGTTTTCGCCAATGAGTGTTTCAAAAACATTATTTTCTTGCTAACCAGTTTTCGTAGATGAGGGTCTCGAAAACTTGATATCCATCAGGTTTCGCCGATGAGTGTTTCGAAAACTTGATATTCATTAGTTTTTGCCAATGGGTTTTTCGAAAACTTCATTTTCTTGTTAATCAGTTTTCGCCAACGAGTGTTTTGAAAACTTCATATTCATCAATTTTCGCCAATGAGTGTTTCGAAAACTTGGTATTAATCAGTTTTCGCCGATGAGTGTTTAGAAAAGTTGATACTCATTAGTTTTCGCCAATGAGTGTTTTGAAAACTTGATTTTCTTGTTAATCAGTTTTCGCTGATGAGTGCTACGAAAACTTGATATTCATCGGTGTTCACCGATGAGTATTTCGAAAACTTGATATTCATCAGTTTTCGCCAATGAGTGTTTCGAAAACTTGAGTTTCTTGTTAATCAGTTTTCGCCGATGAGTGCTTCGAAAACTTGATATTCATCAGTGTTCACCGATGAGTGTTTCGAAAACCTGATATTGACCAGTTTTCGCCGATGAGTGTTTCCAAAACTTGATATTCATCAGTTTTTGCCGATGAGTGTTTTGAAAACATGATATTCATCAGTTTTCGCCAAGGAGTGTTTCGAAAACTTGATATTCATCAGTTTTCTCCGGTGAGTGTTTCGAAAACTTGATATTCATCAGTTTTCGCCAATGAGTGTTTCGAAAAGTTGATATTCATCAGTTTTCGCCAATGAATGTTTTTGAAACTTGAAAGTCATCAGTTTTCGCGAATGAGTGTTTCGAAAACGTGATTTTCTTGTTAATCAGTTTTCGCCTGTGAGTGTTTCGAAAACTTTATATCCATTAATTTTCGCCGATGAGTGTTTCGAAAAGTTGATACTCAGCAGTTTTCCCCAATGAGTGTTTTGAAAACTTGATTTTCTTGTTAATCAGTTTTCGCTGATGAGTGCTACGAAAACTTGAAATTCATCATGTTCACCGATGAGTGTTTCGAGAACTTGATATTCATCAGTTTTCGCCAATGAGTGTTTCGAAAGTTTGATTTTCTTGTTAAACAATTTTCGCCGATTAGTGCTTCGAAAACTTGATATTCATCAGCTTTCGCCGGTGAGTGTTTTAAAAACCTTCATATTCGTTAGTTTTTACCAATGGGTGTTTCAAAAACTTGATTTTCTTGTTAATCAGTTTTCGCCTGTGAGTGCTTCGAAAACTTGATATTGATCAGTGTATGCCAATGATTGTTTCGTAAACTTCATATTCACCAGTTTCTGCCACTGAGTGTTTCGAAGACGTTATTTTCTTGTTCATCTGTTTTCGCCGATGAGTGTTTCGAAAACTTGATATTCATCAGTTTTCGCCGGTGAGTGTTTTAAAAACTTGATATTCATTACTTTTCGCCAATGAGTGTTTCGAAAACTTGATTTTCTGATTAAGCAATTTTCGCCGATGAGTGCTTCGAGAACATGATATTCATCAGTGTTCACTGATGAGTGTTTCAAAAACTTGATATTCATCAGTTTTCGCCGGTGAGTGTTTGAAAAACTTGATATTCATCAGTTTTCGCCGATGACTATTTCGAAAACTTTATATTCATCAGTTTTCGTCGGTGAGTGTTTCGAATACTTGATATTCATCAGTTTTCGCCAATGAGTGTTTCGAAAACTTGATATTCATCAGTTTTCGCCGATGAGTGTTTTGAAAACCTGATATTCTTCAGTTTTTGACGGTGAGTGTTTCGAAAACTTGATATTCATCAGTTTTCGCCAATGAGTGTTTCGAAGACTTGATAATCATCAGTTTTTGCCGGTGAGTGTTTTAAAAACTTGATATTTATCAGTTTTCGCCAATGAGTTTTTCGAAAACTTGATTTTCTTGTTTATCAGTTGTCGCCGATGAGTGTTTTGAAAACTTGATATCCATCAATTTTCGCCGATGAGTGTTTCGAAAAGTTGATACTCAGCAGTTTTCCCCAATGAGTGTTTCGAAAACTTGATTTTCTGGTTAATCAGTTTTTGCTGATGAGTGCTACGAAAACTTGATATTCATCATGTTCACCGATGAGTGTTTCGAAAACTTGATATTCATCAGTTTTCGCCAATGAGTGTTTCGAAAACTTGATATTCTTGTAAATCAGTTTTAGCCAGTGAGTGCTTCGGAAACTTGATATTCATCAGCTTTCGCCAGTGAGTGTTTTAAAAACATGTTATTCATCAGTAATCGCTAATAAGTGTTTCGAAAACATGATTTTCTTGTTAATCAGTTTTCGCCTATGAGTGTTTAGAAAAGTTGATACTCATTAGTTTTCGCCAATGAGTGTTTTGAAAACTTGATTTTCTTGTTAATCAGTTTTCGCTGATGAGTGCTACGAAAACTTGATATTCATCGGTGTTCACCGATGAGTATTTCGAAAACTTGATATTCGTCAGTTTTCGCCAATGAATGTTTCGAAAACATGATTTTCTTGTTAATCTGTTTTCGCCGATTAGTGCTTCGAAAACTTGATATTCATCAGTGTTCACCGATGAGTGTTTCAAAAACCTGATATTCATCAGTTTTCGCCTATGAGTGTTTCGAAAACTACATATTCATCAGTTTTCGCCTATGAGTGTTTCGAAAACTTGATATTCATCAGTTTTCGCCGGTGAATGTTTCGAAAACTTGATATTCATCAGTGTTCGCCGATGTGTGTTTCGAAAACTTGATATTCATCAGTGTTCGCCGATGAGTGTTTCGAAAAGTTCATACTCATCAGTTTTCGTCGATGAGTGTTTCGAAAACTTGATATTCATCAATTTTCGCCGGTGAGTGTTTCGGATACTTGATATTCATCAGGTTTCGCCGGTGAGTGTTTCAAAAACTTGATATTCATTAGTTTTCGCCAATGAGTGTTTCGAAAACATGATTTTCTTGTTAATCAATTGTCGCCGATGAGTGTTTTGAAAACTTGATATCCATCAGTTTTCGCCTATGAGTGTTTCGAAAAGTTGATACTCATCAGTTTTCGCCAATGAGTGTTTTGAAAACTTGATTTTCTTGTTAATTAGTTTTCACTGATGAGTGCTACGAAAACTTGATATTCATCAGGGTTCACCGATGAGTGTTTCGAAAACTTGATATTCATCTGTTTTCACCGATGAGTGTTTCAAAAACTTGATATTCATCAGTTTTCGCCGATAACTGTTTCGAAAACTTGATATTCATCAGTTTTCGCCGGTGAGTGTTTCGAATACTTGATATTCATTAGTTTTCGCCGGTGAGTGTTTCCTACAGTTCATACTCATCAGTTTTCGTCGATGAGTGTTTCGAAAACTTGATATTGATCAGTTTTCACCGGTTACTCTTTCAAAAACATGATATTCATCAGGTTTCACCGATTAGTATTTTAGAAACTTGATATGCATTAGTTTTCGCCAAGGAGTGTTTCGAAAACATGATTTTCTTGTTAATTATTTTTTACTGATGAGTCTTTTGAAAACATGATATTTATCAGTTTTCTCCAGTTAGTGTTTCAAAAACTTGATATTCATCAGTTTCGCCAATTAGTGTTTCGCATACTTGATTTTCTTGTTAATCAATTTTTGCCGGTTAGTGTTTCAAAAACTTGATATTCATTAGTTTTCACCAATGGGTGTTTCTAAAACTTCATTTTCTTGTTAACCAGTTTTCGCCAGTTAGTGTTTCGAAAACTTGATATTGATCAGTTTTCTGCAGTGAGTGTTTCGAAAACTTGATATTCATCGGTTTTCGACATGAGTGTTTTGAACACTTGATTTTCTTGTTTATCAGTTTTCGCCGATGAGTGCTTCGAAAACTTGATATTCATCATTGTTCGCCGATGAGTGTTTCGGAAACTTGATATTCATCACTTTTCGCCAATGAGTATTTCAAAAACTTGATTTTCTTGTTAATCAGTGTTTCGACAACTTGATATTCATTTGTTTTCGCCGTTGAGTGTTTCGGAAACTTGATATTCATCAGTTTTCGCAAATGAATGTTTCGAAAACTTGATTTTCTCGGTAATCAATTTTCGCCAATGAGTGTTTCGAAAACTACATATTCATCAGTTTTCGCCTATGAGTGTTTCAAAAACTTGATATTCATTAGTTTTTGCCAATGGGTGATTCGAAAACTTGGTTTTCTTGTTAATCAGTTTTCCCCGATGGGTGTTTCGAAAAGTTGATGATATCCATCAATTTTCGTCGATGAGTCTTTCGAAAACTCGATATTAAACAGTTTTCGCTAATGAGTGTTTCGAAAATATGGTTTTCTTGTTAATCAATTTTCACCGATGAGTGTTTCGATAATTTTATATTCATTAGTTTTCGCCAATGGGTGTTTCGAAAACATCATTTTCTTGTTAATCAGTTTTCGCCAATGCGTATTTCGAAAACTTGATATTCATCAATTTTCGCTGCTGAGTGTTTCGAAAACTTCATATTCATCAGTTTTCACCTATGAGTGTTTCGACAACTTAATTTTCTTGTTTATCAGTTTTCGTCGATAAGTGTTTCGAAAACTTAATATTGATCAGTTTTCGCCGATGAGTGTTTCGAAAACTTTTCGCCGATAAGTGTTTCGAAAACTTGATATTCATCAAATTTCGCTGGAGAGTGTTTCGAAATCTTGATATTCATCAGTTTTCACCGGTGAGTGTTTCGAATACTTGAAATTCCTCAGTTTTCGCCAATGAGTGTTTTGAAAAGTTGATACTCATAAGTTTTCGTTGATGAGTGTTTCGAAAACTTGATATTCATATGTTTTCGCCATTGAGTGTTTCGAAAACATGATTTTTTTGTTAGTCAGTTTTCGCCGATGTGTGTTTTGAAAACTTGATATCCGTCAGTATTCGACGATGAGTGTTTCAAAAACTCGATATTCATTAGTTTTGGCCAATGAGTGTTTAAAAAATTTGGTTTTCTTGTTAATCAATTTTCGCCGATGAGTGTTTCGAAAACATGATATTCATTAGTTTTCGCCAATGGGTGTTTTGAAAACGTCATTTTCTTGTTAATCTGTTTTCGCCAGTTAGTGTTTCGAAAACTTGATATTCATCAGTTTTCACCGGTGAGTGTTTCGAAAACTTGATATTCATCAGTTTTCGCCGGTGAGTGTTTCGAAAACTTGATATTCATCAGTTTTCTTGTTAATCAGTCTTCGCCGATGAGTGTTTCGAAAACTTGATATTCATCAGTTTTCGCCGATTAGTGTTTCGAAAACTGGATATTCATCAGTTTTCGACATGTGTGTTTTGAACACTTGATTTTCTTGTTAATCAGTTTTCGCCGATGCGTGCTTAGAAAACTTGATATTCATCATTCTTCGCCGACGAGTGTTTCGGAAACTTGATATTCATCACTTTTCGCCAATGAGTCTTTCAAAAACTTGATTTTCTTGTTAATCAGTGTTTGCCGATGAGTGTTTCGAAAACGTGATATTCATTAGTTATCGCTGTTGAGTGTTTCGGAGACTTGATATTCATCAGTTTTCGCAAATGAGTGCTTCGAAAGCTTGATTTTCTTATTAATCAGTTTTCGCCGATGAGTGTTTCAAAAACATAATATTCATCAATTTTCGCCTATCAGTGTTTCGAAAACTTGATATTCATCAATTTTCACCGATAAGTGTTTCGAAAACTTGATATTCATCAGTTTTCGCCGATGAGTGTTTCAAAAACTTGATATTCATCAGTCTTCACCGATGAGTGTTTCGGAAACTTGATATTCATCACTTTTTGCCAATGAGTATTTCAAAAACTTGATTTTCTTGTTAATCAGTGTTTGTCGATGAGTGTTTCGAAAATGTGATATTCATTAGTTTTCGCCGTTGAGTGTTTCGGAAACTTGATATTCATTAGTTTTCGCCAATGAGTGTTTCGAAAACTTGATTTTCTTGTTAATCAGTTTTCGCCGATGAGTGTTTCGATAACTTCATATTCATCAGTTTTCGCCGATGAGTGCTTCGAAAACTTGATATTGATCATTGTTCGTCGATGAGTGTTTCGAAACTTGATATTCATCAGTTTTCGCCAATGAGTGTTCCAAAAACTTGATTTTCTTGTTAATCAGTGTTTGCCGATGAGTGTTTCAAAAACTTGATATTCATTAGTTTTCGCCGTTGAGTGTTTCGGAAACATGACATTCATCGGTTTTCGCCAATGAGTGTTTCGAAAACTTGATTTTCTTGTTAATCAGTTTTCGCCGATGAGTGTTTCGAAAACTTGATATTCATCTGTTTTTTACTGTGAGTGTTTCGAAAACTTGCTATTGATCTGTTTTTCACGGTGAGTGTTTCGAAAACTTGCTATTCATTAGTTTTTGTCGATTAGTGTTTCGAAAAGATGATATTCATAAGTTTTCGCCAATGAGTGTTTCGAAAACTTGATTTTCTTGTTAATCAGTTTTCGTCGATGAGTGTTTCGAAAACTTCATATTCATCAGTTTTCGCCGATCAGTGCTTCGAAAATTTGATATTCATCATTGTTCGCCGATGAGTGTTTCGAAATTTGATATTCATCAGTTTTCGCCAATGAGTGTTTCAAAAACTTGATTTTCTTGTTAATCAGTGTTTGCCGATGAGTGTTTCGAAAACTTGATATTAATTAGTATTCGCCATTGAGTGTTTCGGAAACTTGATATTCATATGTTTTCGCCAATGAGTGTTTCGAAAACTTGATTATCTTGTTAATCAGTTTTCACCGATGAGTGTTTCGAAAACTTCATATTCATCAGTTTTGCGAATGAGTGATTCGAAAACTTCCTTTTCTTTGTTAATCTGTTTTCGCCGATGAGTGTTTCGAAAACTTGATATCCATCAGTTTTCGTCGATGAGTCTTTCGAAAACTCGATATTCATCAGTTTTCGCCAATGAGTGTTTGGAAAACATGGTTTTCTTGTTAATCAATTTTCGCCGATGAGTGTTTTGAAAAGTTCATATTCATTAGTTTTCGCCAATGGGTGTTTCGAAAACTTCATTTTCTTGTAAATCAGTTTTCGCAATTGAGTGTTTCGAAAACATGATATTCGTTAGTTTTCGCCGATGAGTGTTTCGAAAACTTGATATTCATCAATTTTCACCAATGAGTGTTTCGATACCGTGATTTTCTTGTTAATCAGTTTTCGCCGATAAGTATTTCGAAAACTTGATATTCATCAGTTTTCGTCGATGAGTGTTTCGAAAACTTGATATTCATCAGTTTTCGACAATGAGTGTTTCGAAAACTTCATATTGATCAGTTTTTGCTGATGAGTGTTTCAGAACTTGATATTCATCAATTTTCGCCGGTGAGTGTTTCGAAAACTTGATATTGATAAGTTTTCCCCAGTGAGTGTTTCGAAAACTTGATATTCATTAGTTTTCGCCGGTGAGTGTTTCCAAAACTTGATATTCACCAGTTTTTGCCAATGAGTATTTCGAAAAACTTGATATTCATCAGTTTTCGCGAATGACTGTTTCGAAAACTTGATACTCATTAGTTTTCGTCGATGAGTGTTTCGAAAACTTGATATTCATCAGTTTTCGCCAATGAGTGTTTCGAAAACTTGATATTCATTAGGTTTCGCTGGTAAGTGTTTCAAAAACTTGATATTCCTCAGTTTTCGCCAATGAGTGGTTCGAAAACATGATTTTCTTGTTAATCAGTTTTCGCCGATGAGTATTTTGAAAACTTGATATTCATCAGTTTTCGCCGGTGAGTGTTTCGAAAACTTGATATTCATCAATTTTCTCCAATGAGTGTTTCGAAAACTTTGTTTTCTTGTTAATCAGTTCTCGCTGATTAGTATATCAGAAACTTGATATTTATCAGTTCTCGCTGATGAGTGTTTCGAAAACTTGATTTTCTTGTTAATCAGTTTTCGCCGATGAGTGTTTCGAAAACTTGATATTCATCAGTTTTTGCCGGTGAGTGTTTCAGAAACTTGATATTTATCAGTTTTCGACAATGAATCTTTCGAAAACTTGATTTTCTTGTTAATCAGTTTTACCCGATGAGTGTTTCAAAAACATGATATTGATCAGTTTTCGCTGGAGAATGTTTCGAAACTTGATATTCATCAATTTTCACCAATGAGTGTTTCAACAACTTTATTTTCTTGTTAATCAGTTTTCGCCGATAAGTGTTTCGAAAACTTGATATTCACCAGTTTCCGCCGATGAGTGTTTCGAAAACTTGATATTCATCAGTTTTCGCCCATGAGTGTTTCGAAAACTTGATGTTGATCAGTTTTCGCCGATAAGTGTTTCGAAAACTTGATACTCATCAGTTTTCGCCGGTGAGTGTTTCAAAACCTTGATATTCATCAGTTTTCGCCAATGAATGTTCTGAAAACTTGATATTGATCTGTTTTCGCCAGTGAGTGTTTCGAAAACTTGATATTCATCACGTTTCGCCGGTGAGTGTTTCGAAAACTTGATAGTCATGAGTATTCGCCATTGAGTGTTTCAAAAACATGATTTTCTTGTTAATCAGTTTTCGCCGATGACTGTTTTGAAAACTTGATATCCATCAGTTTTCGCCGATGAGTGTTTCAAAAACTCGATATTCATTAGTTTTCGCCAATGAGTGTTTCAAAAACTTTGTTTTCTTGTTAATCAATTTTCGCTGATGAGTGTTCCGAAAACATGATATTCATTAGTTTTCGCCGATGGGTGTTTCGAAAACTTCATTTTCTTGTTAATCAGTTTTCGCCAATTAGTGTTTCGAAAACTTGATATTCATCAGTTTTGCCCAGTGAGAGTTTCGAAAACTTGATATTCATCAGTTTTCGCCAATCAGTGTTTCGATAACTTGATTTTCTTGTTAATCAGGTTTCGCCAATGAGTGTTTCGAAAACTTGATATTCATCAGTTTTCGCCGATGAGTGTTTCGAAATCTTGATATTCATTAGTTTTCGACATGAGTTTTTTGGACACTTGATTTTCTTGTTAATCAGTTTTCGCCGATGAGTGCTTCGAAAACTTGATATTCATCATTGTTCGCCGATGAGTGTTTCGGAAACTTGATATTCATCAGTTTTTGCCAATGAGTGTTTCGAAAACATGCTTTTCTTGTTTATCAGTTTTCGCCGATGAGTGTTTCGAATTGTTGATATTCATCAGTTTTCGCCAATGAGTGTTTCGAAAACTTGATATTCATTAGTTTTTGCCAATGAGTGATTCGAAAAATTGGTTTTCTTGTTAGTCAGTTTTCGCCGATGAGTGTTTCGAAAAGTTGATGATATCCATCAGTTTTCGTCGATGAGTCTTTCGAAAACTCGATATTCATCAGTTTTCCCCAATGAGTATTTCGAAAACATAGTTTTCTTGTTAATCAATTTTCGCCGATGCGTGTTACGAAAACTTAATATCCATCAGTTTTCACCGATGACTGTTTCGAAAACTCAATAATCATGAGTTTTCGCCAATGTGTGTTTCAAAAACTCCATTTTCTTGTTAATCAGTTTTCGGCAATGAGTGTTTCGAAAACTTTATATTCATCAATTTTCGCCGGTGAGTGTTTCGAAAACTTGATATTCATCAGTTTTCGCCAATGAGTGTTTCGAAATCTTGATATTGATCAGTTTTTGCCGGTGACTGTTTCAAAAACTTGATATTCATCAGGTTTCGACGGTGAGTGTTTCTAAAACTTGATATTCATCAGTTTTCGCCAATGAGTGTTTCGAAAACTTGATTTTCTTGTTTATCAGTTTTTGCCGATGAGTGTTCTGAAAACTTTATATTCATCAGTTTTCGCCAATGAGTGTTTTGAAAACTTGATATTCATCAATTTTTGCCGATGAGTGTTTCAAAAACTTGATATACATCAGTTTTCGCCGGTGAGTGTTTCGAACACTTGATATTCATCAGTTTTCGCCAATGAGTGTTTTGAAAACTTGATATTCATCAGTTTTCGCCGGTCAGTGTTTTGAAAACTTGATACTCATCAGTTTTCGTCGATGAGTGTTTCGAAAACTTGATATTCATCAGTTTTCGTCTATGAGTGTTTCGAAAACTTGATATTTATCAGTTTTTGCGATTGAGTGTTTCGAAAACTTGATATTCATCAGTTTTCGCCGGTGAGTGTTTCCAAAACTTGATATTCATTAGTTTTTGCCAATGAGTGTTTCGAAAACTCAATATTCATGAGTTTTCGCCAATGGGTGTTTCGAAAACTTGATTTTCTTGTTAATTAGTTTTCGCCAATGAGTGTTTCGAAAACTTGATATTCATCAATTTTCGCCGGTGAGTGTTTCGGAAACTTGATATTCATCAGTTTTCGCCGATGAGTGTTTCGAAAACTTGATATTCATAAGTTTTCGCCAGTGAGTGTTTTGAAAACTTGATATTCATCAGTTTTCGCCAGTGAGTGTTTCGGAAACTTGATATTCATCAGTTTTCACCAATGGGTTTTTCGAAAACTTGATTTTCTTGTTAATCAGTTTTTGCCGATGAGTGCTCCGAAAACTTTATATTCATCAGTGTTCGCCTATGAGTGTTTCGAAAACTTGATATTCATTAGTTTTCGCCAATGACTGTTTCGAAAACATGATATTCATCAAGTTTCGCCAATGAATGTTTAGAAAACTTGATATTCATCAGTTTTCGCCGATGTGTGTTACGAAAACTTGATATTCATCAGTTTTCACCAATGACTGTTTGGAAAACTTGATTTTCTTGTTAAACAGTTTTCGCCGATGAGTGTTTCGAAAACTTGATATTCATCAGTTTTTGCCAGTGAGTGTTTCGAGAACTTGAAATTCATCAGCTTTCGCCAATGAGTGTTTCGAAAACATGATTTTCTTGTTAATCAGTTTTCGCCGATGAGTGCTACAAAAACTTGATATTCATCAGTGTTCGCTGATGATTATTTTAGAAATATGATATTCGTCAGTTTACGCTGGTGAATGTTTTTGAAACTGGATATTCATCAGTTTTCGCCTGTGAGTGTTTCGAAAACTTCATTTTCTTGTTTATCAGTTTTCGCCGATGAGTGTTTCGAAAACTTGATATTCATCAGTTTTCGCCGATGACTGTTTCGAAAACTTAATATTCATCAGTTTTCGCCGGTGAGTGTTTTGAAAACTTATATTCATCTGTTTTCGCCATTGAGTGTTTCAAAAAGTTGATATTCATCAATTTTCGTCGATGAATGTTTCGAAAACTTGATATTCATCAGTTTTCGCCAATGAGTATTTCGAAAACTTGATATTGATAAGTTTTCGTCAGTGAGTGTTTCGAAAACTTGATATCCATCAGTTTTCGCCAATGAGTGTTTTGAAAACATGATTTTCTTGTGAACCGATTTTCGCCGATGAGTGTTTTGAAAACTTGATATCCATCAGTTTTCGCCGATGAGTGTTTCGAAAACTCGATATTCATCAGTTTTCGCCAATGAGTGTTTCGAAAACTTGGTTTTTTTGTTACTCAATTTTCGCCGATGAGTGTTTCGAAAACTTGATATTCATTAGTTTTCGCCAATGGGTGTTTTGAAAACTTCATTTTCTTGTTAATCAGTTTTCGCCAATGAGTGTTTTGATAACTTGATTTTCTTGTTAATCAATTTTCCCCGATAAGTGTTTTGAAAACTTGATATTCAGCAGTTTTCGCCAATGAGTGTGTCGAAAACTTGATCGTCATCAGTTTTCGCCGGTGAGTGTTTTGAAACCTTGATATTCAACAGTTTTCGCCAATGAGTGTTTCGAAAACTTGATTTTCTTGTTAATCAGTTTTCGTCGATGAGTGCTTCGAAAACTTGATATTCATCAGTTTTCGCCGATTAGTGTTTTGAAAACTTGATATTCATCAGTTTTTGCCAATGAGTGTTTCCAAAACTTCGTTTTCTTGTTAATCAATTTTCGTCAATGACTGTTTCAAAAACATGATATTTATCAGTTTTTGCCGGTTAATGTGTCGAAAACTTGATATTCATCTGTTTTTGCCAGTGAGTGTTTGCAAAACATAATATTCATCAGTTTTCGCCAGTGAGTGTTTCGAAAACTTGATATTCATCAGTTTTTGCCAATGAGTGTTTCGAAAACTTGGTTTTCTTGTTAATCAGTTTTTACCAGTGATTATTCCGGAAACAAAATATTCATCAGTTTTCGCTAATGAGTGTTTTGAAAACTTGATTTTCTTGTTAATCAGTTTTCGCCGATGAGTGTTTTAAAAACATCATATTCATTAGTTTTTGTTAGTGAGTGTTTCGGAAACTTGATATTCATCAGTTTTCATTGATGAGTGTTTCAGAAACATGAAATTCATAAATTCTCGCCAATGAGTGTTTCAAAAACATGATTTTCTTGTTAGTTGGTTTTCGTCTATGAGTGTTTCCAAAACTTGATATTCATCAGTTTTGACCGATGAGTACTACAACAACTCGATATTCATCAATTTTCACCAATGAGTGTTTCGAAAATTTGATATTGATCAGTTTTCGCCGGTGACTGTTTCGAAAACTTGAAATTCATTAGGTTTCGCCGGTGACTATTTCGAAAACATGATATTCATCAATTTTCGCCAATGAGTGATTCGAAAACATGATTTTCTTGTTAATCAGTTTTCGCCGATGAGTCTATCGAAAACTTGATATACATTTGTTTTTGCCGATGATTGTTTCGAAAACTTGATATTCATCAGTTTTCGCCAATGAGTGTTTCGAAAACTTGCTTTTCTTTTTAATTAATTTTCGCCGATGAGTATTTCGAAAACTTGATATTCATTAGTTTTCGCCAATGGGTGTTTCGAAAATTTCATTTTCTTGTTAATCAGTTCTTGCCAATGAGTGTTTCGAAAACTTGATATTAATCAATTTTCGCTGGTGAGTGTTTCGAAAACTTTATATTCATCAGTTTTCACCAATGAGTGTTTCAATAACTTGATTTTCTTGTTAATCAATTTTCGCCGATGAGTGTTTCAAAAACTTGATATTCATCAATTTTCGCCGCTGAGTGTTTTGAAAACGTGATATTCATCAGTTTTCGCCGATGAGTGTTTTGAAAACTTGGTTTACGTGTTAATCAATTTTTACTGATGAGTGTTTCGAAAACTTGATATTCATTAGTCTTTCCCAATGGGTGTTTCGAAAACTTCATTTTCTTGTTAATCAGTTTTCGCCGGTGAGCGTTTTGAAAACCTGATATTCATTAGTTTTCGCCACTGGGTGTTTCGAGAACTTCATTTTCTTGTTAATCAGTTTTCCCCAATGAGTGTTTCGAAAACTTGATTTTCTTGTTAATCAGCTTTCGCCAATGAGTGTTTTGAAACCTTGATATTCATCAGTTTTGGCTGGTGAGTGTTTCGAAAACTTGATATTCATTAGTTTTCGCGAATGAGTGTTTCGAAAACATGATTTTCTTGTTAATCAGTTTTCACCGATGAGAGTTTAAAAAACTTGATATTCGTCAGTTTTCACCCATGAGTGTTTTGAAGACTTGATATTGATCTGTTTTCGCCACTTGGTGTTTCGAAAACTTGATATTGATCAGTTTTCGCCGGTGAGTGTTTCGAAAACTTGATAATCATCACTTTTCGCCGATGAGTATTTCAAAAATTTGAAATTCATTAGTTTTTGAGAATTAGTGTTTCGAAAACTTGATTTTCTTGTTAAACAATATTCGTTGATGAGTGCTTCGAAAACTTAATATTCATCAGTTTTCGCCGATGAGTGTTTTGAAAACTTGATATTCATCAGTTTTCGCCAAAAAGTGTTTCGAAAAACTTGACTTTCTTGTTAATCAGTTTTCGCCGTTGAGTGTTTCAAAAACTTGATATTCATTAGTTTTCGCCGGTAAGTGTTTCGGAAACTTGACATTCATCAGTTTTCGCCAATGAGTGTTTCGAAAAGTTGATTTTCTTGTTAATCAGTGTAGACACCCCATTTTGTCCGGACTTTTTTGTAAATTAATGAATAAAGGTTCAAGTAGGATCAACCCAAAGTCCCGAGGATTGTGAGCTGGAAAGAACCTAGAAGAAGATAAGTCTGGTTGAGTGTGAAAACAAAATAAGAGTCATTTGAGGTTGAATTTTGGCAGTAGACGAAGATTCAATCATTATAGTTTCATCTGAAGTCATTTTGGCTTTGAAACTTGTTCCTTTGCCTAGAGGACGAAAAATCCTTGAAAACAGACATAAGATTTGTGCGAATCGGGTATCGGACGGAAGAGAAATGGGTCCAGGAAAAAGGTTGGACGAGGGACGAAGGCCTTTCAAAAATTAAATCTGGCAGTCATGAAAGATTTGATCACGGAGGCTTAATCTTAATCCTGATAGGCCCGAAACTTTTTCAGTTGCATAGAGGACGAAAAATCCTTGAAAATGGACATAAACTTTGCTCAAATCGGATATTGGGAGGGCAAGGAAAAGGGTCCGGAAAGAAGGGGTCTCGTCGGGTGTACTTCACCGTCGCGACCCCCTACCCGTCGCAACCCCCTGAAAAAGTCCCAAAATTCAAATTTCTTCCCGCCTTTTCGCTGTTTCTTCCCCTACACGTTAATTAGGGGTTACCCGTCGCGACGGGTGTGCCTACCGGTCGCGACGCCCCCCAAAAATCGCAATTTTCGCGATTTTCTCTTCCATTTATTACCAAATCAAGAGGGGGTCGCGACCCCCTAGGTTACCCGTCGCGACCCCCAACCCATTAATGCCCAGATTCAATTTTCCTTTTATATGACTCATGAACTCACTATAAATAGTGAGTCCCATCACTTTACAAAGGGGAGAGGAAAATGGAGAAGGACTAAGAAGCTGTGGAAACTAGAGCAAAAGGTATAATTTCTTGTTAATTTCTTCACTTGCTCAGACCACCATATCAATCCATACCCCAAACCTCTACTCTTCTCAATCTCAATTTCTTTGTTCTTTTACAAAATGGGTTGAAACTCCTTGGTGTAGGTGTTGCAACCCTATACTCGACTTGAGCACCAAACAATATTTTGACTTGTCTCCTTCTTCTTTTTCTGAAAAACGAAAGAGGGGTCGAGACGGGTGTACTTCACCGTCGCGACCCCCTCCCGATTGCCAGTACCGTTGCGACGCATCCTCACATACGTCGCGACGGCCTCTATTTTACGAGCAAGGGGTCTCGACGGTAAAGAATTCCCGTCGCGACCCCCTGTCCTTGGGAGACAAAATACTTAATTATTTTTATGTTTTAAAAACGAACTGCTTGTTTATATGACGTAGTGCCACCAAGAGATTTTGTCTTTATAGGAGCACTAGCCCTCACGCCATCTGGGCATTAGGCTTGATGAGCCCTCACACATGCACTCTTTTTATTCTTTGATATCTCGTATGGTAGATAGGTACCAAAAGGCATTGGCCTCTTTAGGTACATTGCACTGGGAGGCCATCTGAGTATTCACTTGATGAGTCTCCCCTCACTCACACACATGTATGTCACAGGAACTACCTGGGCTTTGATCCCCATCGTGGGTACGTAGGCCCTAGGCTTTGATCCTAGGTCAAGCCCTCCCTCTTTCTCTCCTCTATTTCTCCCATGATTGTATATATTTTTAAGGCCAAATAATCTTAATATTAATTTTTAGGGTAACCGTCTTCGGACGGGGGACGAAGGGTGCCTAACACCTTCCCTTCATCTCAATCAGACTCCCGAACCCAACATTTTGTGAAAATTCATTTTTCCCCACTTTTAAACTTATTTTTCTTTTTTCCAAATTTTGATTGAAAATTTGGTGGCGACTCCCGTCGAAGGCTCCGGTCTTCACAGTTGGCGACTCCACTGGGGACCTTTTTAATTAGAGAGTCAAGCCCTTTTCTGTTAAAAAATTAATATTAAAATTATTTGGCCTCCTATATTTGTTTGTATATATCTTCCTATATTTGTGGTTTCTTTGTTGCAGTGTTCCCACTTTAAAGTGGAAGGAAGTGGTAGTTAAGGTGCTCCGTAAATTCACAAATGCACTATTTACATTTATTTCAACCTACAAATTGGCTCCTATATCCGGAGTACGTCCAAATAAGTTAGAATGGGATATGAGAATCTTTCCCTGTTGGGCTTAGGCCTACAGAGGTTGACCTATCTATCCTACTTAGATTGTTACTTGCCTTAAGGGTTGATTCGCGCAGACTTTTCTGTGACAGGATCCTCTCTTAAGTCAAGGTCTATACCTTTGGTAGGGGCAATCTAAGAGCCTTTTTAGGGTATCTAGATCTCAAGCTAAACCATGTGCAAGTTGACCTCAAAAGCCTACATTTATTAGGTCAGCCAATTTTAGAGACCCTAAGAGCCTAACCTTTAGGACACAAGGAGCAAACTCCCTCATTCATACATTTAAAAAAAAAGAGTAAAAATAAAAATTAAAAAATGTTCATTTCTCTTATAATTTTCATCGCATTGTTTTTCGAATTGTGAATAAAAAAACATTTTCACTTTGCATCGCATATATGTAAAGAAAAACATTCCTTGCAATTGTAAAATGAAAAATATTCCTTTTCTCATATATATAAAAATGAATAAATAAAATTTTCTTTGCATTATATAAAAAAAAAATCTTTTTCTTATAGTTTTCTTTCGTATAGCACATGTATATAAAAAAAACTCTTCTTCGTGTTATCTAAAAAATTTCTTTTTCTCATAACTTCCTTTGCATATATAAATAAAAAAAACTTTTCTTTCTAAATAAAAATTTTCTTTTTCTCGTAACTTCCTTTGCATATATATATAAAAAAAACTTTTCTTTCTAAATAAAAAATTTTCTTTTTCTCGTAACTTCCTTTGCATGTATACATAAAAAAGGAAAAGGAAAATCATTTACATAAAAAAAGAAAAGCAAAAAAAAAAAAGTTTTATTTTTCTTATAATTTTCTTTACACTGTATGTAAAATTGTCTTTTGAATTATGAATAAAAGAAATATAAAAAAAACAATTTTTCGTTGCAGTGCATGTATATATAAAAGTAGTTTTCTTTGCATTGTATAAAAAACAATTTTCCTTCTTAGATTTTCATTTGCATTGCATACAAAATTCTCCTTTGAATTATGAATTTAAAAAAAAAACCTCCCTCTCTTGGCATTGCATATACAAAAATAATTTCTTTACATAATTTCATTTGCATTGCATATTTTGCTTTGTATAAAAGAAAAGTAAATCATTTTTTTTCTTTGCATTATATAAAAAAAAAAGAGGCAAAATTCTTTGCATTGTGCATATCAAAAATAAAAAATTTCCTTGCATTGTATATAAAATTTTCCTTTGAATTGTGAATAGTTTTTTTTCCTCTTTGCGTCGTATATATAAATTTTTCTTTACATTATATTAAAAAAGGTTTTCCTTTTTCTTATAAAAAAATTATTTTTCTTATAATTTTGTTTGTATTACAATTAACATTTTCTTTTGAAATATAAAAAAAAACATTTTCCCTTTTTAAAAAAAATTCTTTGTATTGTACATATAAAAAATTAAATATTTTTCTTTGCATTGTATATAAAAAAAATGGTCTGCATATAAAAAAATATTTTTCTTTTTCTCTTAATTTCCTATAAAAATAAAAATAAAATCTTTTTTTTCATTCTTTACCACATTTGTTTCTAATGTAAACCACCGTTGTTTTTCCTTTCCTCTTGTAAATAATATTTGTACATGTGACGAGGATGTTTTCTCTCTCGCATTAAGTCCTAGGCAAATTGTATCAACATTTGTTCATTCACCTACATAGTTTGTAAGCAGTAGCTATCTTTACAATTATTGAGGCACATGGTGTCAATCTTTTGGCCTTGTACTAGCAAGCTCCACACGAGCTAGAGTCAAGGTTGTGACTGATAATTGGGACGATTAACGTGAAGGAAATATTCTTTTTCTTACTAATCATGAACTTTTATATTTTGAAGAAACTCTGTTTCCATTGAGAATCCCATTTGCCGGTCGCAACATTTGACTAAAAGCCAAAGAAACCCAATGCGTGTGTAAATAAACTTTTCTTTACACTCCAATCTTGGTCTCTCATAGAATCCCTTGACTGACAAGGAGATGACTTGAGATCCAGAGAATGATCCTCAAAAAAATTGCAAATGTAACCACTTCTTTCTTGAAAAGAAATTTTCATCAAGATACTTGTAAGGACCCCTTATTGCAAAGAACTTAACACGGTATTTGTGGTGAAGTCATTTCTCTCATATTCTTTTGTTGATTTGTTTCTTTTATTTGTTTACATTTTTGCATTGTATTCAAAGCTATAATTGTATTGGGTTGGTGCCTGATAATTGTTTGGCCCCAAGAACGAGTCTGGCTGTTGAAGGTAGATATCACCTTTCTAGCCTCATTCTTGCTTTGGACCTTAGAGCTTGGATTAGGAAGCCCTCGTTTTGAATTCCCAGTATAAAGAGGGTCATCCCCTTAGAACTACCATTCTTGCCTTAAACCTAGTGCCTGCACTGGGGAATCGCCCTCCTAATCATGTATTTGAACCTCGATGCCTGCATTGGGGGCCATATCTCAGACCCTAGTGCCCGCACTGGTGGAGGTTCTCTCAACACGTGTCTAGTACTCAGTGTTCATACTGGGGAATTATTGTCTTAGGGCATGTTTTGGTCTCTCATTGGGGAACTATCATTTCAAACTCATGGTTCTGTTAACACCTCCGAACCCCATATGGTACAAGCCACAACTTTTATGAGAGTACCACGCGAATGCATGTGGTCATTCAACTGAGGAAGGTTGCATTTTTCAAGCCAATGTCCAAATATTAATGACGAACAACAAGATCACCCCAACTCCTGAGTTTGAGAGTTCATTTGCAAAGAGGGTAAAATGCGACATGCTTGATTAGAAAATTTAGAGTGAATGACATCAAATAGTCGGAAGTTCCTTCGAATCTTTTTCAAATGAACTATGTCACACTTATTTTGGGAATAAAGTAAAGTGTCTTTTTATTAGTAACCGTCGTTCATTTGCTCCATTCTAGAATTCGAATGTTCAGAATCCTCGTCTAAATTGATCCGACATTGGCAATTAACTCGATTGATAAAAGAAGATACATCACATATGCATAGTCGTGAGTCTCTCAAGCATCACTCACTTCGTAAGTGACACGCTTCACACACCTCAGTCTTAGCCATAAGAGAAATAGAGAAAAAGGAAAAGAAAAAATAAAAATAAGGAAACAAGCCTTAACAAAAGCAAATAAGTTGGCTATATCAGGGATATGAGGCATTTCTTGGTTTCCCCAAACACAATGAAGATCACCTCTAGTCACCCCATTTGGGCCAGGATTGAAATTTCCAAAGTCTGAACCAAGTCAATGTTCACCTGGGATGGGTAGTCTTTCGACTATGTGTATTTCAGGGAATCAATTACTTAAAAAAAAGGAGAGAGGAACATTTTCATTTCATCTATCCAAACACTATCATCCATTGTCAGTCAATTTTAAGCCTTCATTACTTGACGTTAAAATAAACCCTGGGGAATAATAAGGACAACTCACGATATAAGTTCAATCCATCATAAGAGCTTTGTTTCTTGTGCAAGTTTAGCATCCAATTGGCTTTGCAAGTGACCAATGTGAGCGTCAAACCATGTGGGAAGTTATTTGAGCCAAACACTAATTTCTGTTCATCGATTATCATTGAGTGTAATCTATCTGCTCATGCCGGTTCTAGAAATTTTTTTAATCTTAATTGAAGTTTTACATGCATTGGTTTGATAGAAAGGATGGAGGCATTCATTTCATTCTCCCTTTTTCCAAACACAAACCCCATTTATATTTCCTTTTGCCACCTATTTTGAGCATTTTATAAGCAATTTTTAAGACACTTCATCACGTGATTCTTGGATGAGTATTACATTTTGACCTATTGCGTATATTGGTGGACCATTCATTCTCACTAGTTGGATTTGCCTAGCGATTCAAGTAAGCCAAGAAAGGGCTTGAGAAAAAGAAAAGAAAAGAAAAGAAAGAATAAAATGATTATTAATGAAAAATATAAGAAAAGAAATAAAAGTACACAAGCAAAAAAGAGAGAAGATCTAAGGCAAACTCTTTTGATGGATAGAGAATGATCAATTGGTCAGCATCCTCCTTTTAAGGTCAAATTTATCGTACTCATGCTTGATAATTGCTAACTTCATTTCTTAAACACTTTTTCCACATTAGCCATTCCTCCATCACTACAAGCTTTTAAAGACCTCTTGATTTATTATACTAATACATCTGTAGTGGAGATATAGATTAATTACAAGCCTATGGCAACCGGCTAGTAGAACAGATTTGAGTGAAAATATTCCAACAGTGGTGAGTGAGAATTACTTGTTCTTTGGTCGTTTGTATTTGCTAGTTGGATGCTCAATTTGTTTAAAGACCTTATTAGCTCTCAAATGCAAAGCTCATGGGTTAGAGCAATTTCAATTCAAAGAGTTGTCATTATGTTCCCACAATAATTTTTGGATCCCTTTTTCCCTTTCATGAACCCACATTTTGCACCCGTAAAGTCCTCATTGAGGTATAGTAATTCAAATGTTTTGTGTAGGGCTAATAAAATGAGAGAGAGACTTCAATCTCAGCACTCAAAGAATAAACTTCCCCTCGGGAAATATCAAACCGAGATTTTGAATCCCTTTATCCCTATCCAAATTTTATCCTGAAATGAAGCTAGGGAAATCCTTTGTCCCTCGGATTTCTTACCCTCTTTTTCAGAAATTGAAAAATCCCTTTTCCATAACCCAGAAAGGCCTCACTTTCATCCCATTGTGGTCATTCTTTGGAGATTCTATATGCATATTTATGGTATCAAGTTATTGTCAGTCAAGTGGTCAATGTTATCGCTAAGGACGACTCATCTTTTTAATAGAAGTCCACTCTTCTGCTGAATTTCTCTTTTTCCACATGTGTATCATGAAGACACTTCTCATTAGTCCCAAGATAAAGTTGATAAGTCTTTCTTTACAGGATTATCATTTTAGACAAGGCATTTTAAACTTTTGGTGATCTTATTTTAACCTGAGGGAGCTTGTGTTTCACATTTGCAAATCATTGAAAATCAAAGTGAGCGGGAGAAACAATGCTTGATTTCAAAAATTGAAAACAAGTAACTTCTTCTATGAGATTTTTCCATTGGGTTTTCAATGATTGAAACCAATATATTGATTAATTTCTTTACTTGGTATTCAATTGTGGAGACTAAGTTAATCGACTTCTAAGAGAAGAAGTTCTTGATTTATCAAAAGTAAATTTCAAAATGAGATCAAAGTTTTCTTTCTCAGTTTTTGACAATTTGGTCAAAGCTAAAGCATCTTTAACTCTCTTTGTTTAGTTTTCAAAGATTAGAGGTATGATCGAACGTCTGCCGTCACTTGTTTTTACTCCTCCAGTCGTTAGGAGAGTAATTTCACATTATCCCCTCATTGAATAAACTGTTACCTTGTTGCAGTTTCTTGGCCAGGGGAACCCTTTTCTACCCAATTGTAGTCCCAGCCCCTTGTCCATTGACTGGGGAATCCTCCTATTTTCAGAGACAGGGTCACGAGGTCCCACAAATTTGTCTATTTCTGTGTTTATCGTGGGATTTATAATCTCTCTTAATTCTTTGATAAATTCCATCCTAATGAGAGTCAGGTTACACTTCACATTTACATGAAAATCCTTGAAAAGAGAAGTTTGAGGGAAGACAATGCTTGGTTTTGAGGATTGTAATCAAGTCACATCTACCATGCTATTTTTGTACTTGGTTTTCGATGATTGAAACCAATGTATTGATTTATTTCTTTACATGGTCTTCAATGGTTAAGACCAAGTTAGCTTTTATGAAACAAGAGGTGCTTGATTAGTGCTCAATACTCGAAATCAAGATGAACTTCAAAATAAAGTCAAAGATTTCCTTAATTGGCTTTTGATAGCTTAGTCAAAGCTGAAGCATTTTTTTAACCCTCATTACTTGATTTCAAATATTAAGATGTAATTAAATAGTGTTTGCCTTCACCTGTCTTCATTTTTTCCCGTTGATAGTAGAGTAATTTTACCTCCTCATTATATAAGCAATCATCTTACCTCGATCTCTAAATTGGGGAATTCCCTATTCTTGAATACAGATTTAATCCCCGTACATTGACTGGGAATCGTCTTGCCCTTAGTATTGGGATCGAAGTATCCCAAGAACATACCCTTCTCTGCTTGTCTTGGGATTTCAATGTCTCAAGTCCCCTTTTAACTTTGTTTGCGGACTGGAGAATCATTTCCTCTGCATCTAGGGTTGGGATGCCGGTGTCCCAAAGCAGGTTTCTGGCTGTATAGGGTCTCTAATACCCTGAATTTTCCTCCATTCTCCTGATGGTGGACTAGGGAATCATCTTTTTGGTTGTTGGGATCCTAATGGGCCCACAACATTCTTTCCTTAAGAAGGCTGGGGAATGACTTTCCCTCAAAGTGTTGGGGCATGAGTATCCCCAAATGTTGTTTCCATTTTCCTTTTTAATAGAAAATCAAATAAAAATAAATGAAGTGATATTTTGGACCATGTTTGTCTTATCACTATATTTACATATGTTCATTACCTTTGCATGTGTATTCACATTTGAGTCAATTAATTTATTAGGATCGTTGCTGCATTTGCGTGTGCATCCATCTGCATGACACTTCCATAAGTCATCAAATGATTATTGTGCGATTATCACATAGTACTCATGATTTTTGCATTCTTGTTTCCATTTGACAAGGTATTCGCATAAGCATTTGCATGATCCACATACACATAAATCTTTTTATCACCTGCTAAGTTGGAAAGAGCAGGAAAACATGTTTTGTGTAATCTTTGGGACATACTAAACCCAAGTAAGGTGAAACAACATGAAATACATGTTTTGCATAAATCCTTTTAGACCTGTGAAGTGCTTGGAAGCAGGGAAAATCTTTTTACTCACTTAAACTTTATTTCATGTGGTGATCAGTTTTTGATGCTCATAGAAAGCCATCAAAAACCTGGTACCCATAAATTTTGGGGCTCGTGCCTGCCGCGATCTCCTTGGTTGCCAAGCTATCACCAATGAGTGTTTGGGAATTTTAGATACCCACCTTTTTAATTGGACCAAATCTCACCAGTAAGTGTTTCGAGGTCTGGCCCCATTGAATCTTACCAATGAGTGTTTTAGGGTTCAGTATCATATCCCGCCAGTGAGTGGTTTGGGATTGGATACGGGAATCAATATCCCGCCCAGAAGTGTTTGGGGATAACGGTACCCGCATTTTTTATCGAATCTCGCCAGTAAGTGTTACGAGGTCCGGTCTCATCGAATCCTACCAGTGAGTGTTCTAGGATTCAGTATCCTATCCCACCAATAAGTGTTTTGGGATTGGATACGGGAATCAATATCCCGCCCAGAAGTGTTTGGGGATAACGATACCCATATTTTTGATCGAATCTCGCCAGTAAGTGTTACGAGGTCCGATCTCATCGAATCCTACCAGAGAGTGTTCTAGGATTCGGTATCCTATCCCACCAGTAAGTGTTTTCGAGATTGGGTATGGGAACCAATATCCCACCCAGAAGTGTTTGGGGATAACAGTACCCACATTTTTTATAGAATCTCGCCAGTAAGTGTTACGAGGTCTGGTCTCGTCGAATCCTACCAGTGAGTGTTCTAGGATTCGGTATCCTATCCCGCCAGTGAGTGTTTTTGGGATTGGGTACGGGAACCAATATCCCGCCCAGAAGTGTTTGGGGATAACGGTACCCACATTTTTGACTGAATCTCGCCAGTAAGTGTTACGAGACCGGTCTCATTGAATCCTACCGATAAGTTTTCTAGGATTCAGAATCCTATCCCGCCAAGGAATGTTCTCGGATAGGATAAAGGGATCAGATTCCGCCAATGAGTTTCTTGCCCGTCAAGATCTCTGTAGTGATCAATTTTCGCCATTGAGTGTTCCGAAAGCTAACTCCCATAAACTTTGGGGACTCACGAGCCCTACCGTAAATTATCTATGGCATTCAAAATTAAAATTTACATTAGAAAGTCTAAAAAGTTGAATTATATCTCTTGTCTCTTTTTCCTAGGAGCAGACCTGGGAATACCATTTCTCATTGTATTGGGGTGAATGATCAGGTAGATTCTCTAAAGAGTTTTTAGCACCGATTAGTTATTCCTTTAGCTAATAGCGCTCCTACTTGTTGATCGGGCTCACCATGCAACTAGAGGACTCTATCCACCTCAGGTGGACATGTCGGATGCTGAAGATCCGCAATGGCGAGTCATATCACTGGTGGCTTAAGACTTTTCTAGGTAATAGATTTCTCAGGGTTGTACTTGCACTATTCTAGGCTTTGGTTGTTGATTGATTTTACACACTTTTGAGCCCCGAACAAAATAGGAGTCTATTTTCGTCTTTACTTGTCCTCTCTCTCCTTCTTGTGAGCTATAAAGCTCTCGAGAGAAACAAAAATAAAGAGGGGAATCTGTAGACACCCCATTTTGTCCGGACTTTTTTGTAAATTAATGAATAAATTTGCAAGTAGGATGAACCCAAAGTCCCGAGGATTGTGAGGAGGAAAGAACCTAGAAGAAGATAAGTCTGGTTGAGTGTCAAAACAAAATAAGAGTCATTTGAGGTTGAATTTTGGCAGTAGACGAAGATTCAATCATTATAGTTTCATCTGAATTCATTTGGCTTTGAAACTTGTTCCTTTGCATAGAGGACACAAAATACTTGAAAACGGACATAAGATTTGTGCGAATCGGGTATCGGACGGAAGAGAAATAAGTCCGGGAAAAAGGTTGGATGAGGGACGAAGGCCTTTCAAAAATTAAATCTGGCAGTCATGAAAGATTTGATCACCGAGGTTTAATCTTAATCCGGATGGGCCCCAAACTTTTTCCGTTGCGTAGAGGACGAAAAATCCTTGAAAATGGACATAAACCTTGCTCAAATCGGACTTCGGGAGGGCAAGGAAAAGGGTCCGGAAAGAAGGGGTCGCGACGGGCCCTTGAAAAAGTCCCAAAATTCAAATTTCTTCCCCCCTTTCGCTGTTTCTTCCCCAACACGTTAATTAGGGCTTACCCGTTGCGACGGGTGTGCCTACCCATCGCGACGCCCCCCGAAAATCGCAATTTTCGCGATTTTCTCTTGCATTTATTACCAAATCAAGAGGGGGTCGCGACCCCCTAGGTTACCCGTCGCGACCCCCAACCCATTAATGCCCAGATTCAATTTTCCTTTTATATGACTCATGAACTCACTATAAATAGTGAGTCCCATCACTTTACAAAGGGGATAGGAAAATGGAGAAGGACTAAGAGGCTGTGGAAACTAGAGCAAAAGGTATAATTTCTTGTTAATTTCTTCACTTGCTCACACCACCCTATCAATCCATACCCCAAACCTGTACTCTTCTCAATCTCAATTTCTTTGTTCTTTTACAAAATGGGTTGTAACTCCTTGGTGTAGGTGTTGCAACCCTATACTCGACTTGAGCATCAAATAATATTTTGACTTGTCTCCTTCTTCTTTTTCTGAAAAACGAAAAAGGGGTCGCGACGGGTGTACTTAACCGTCGCGACCCCCTCCTGATTGGCAGTACCGTCGCGACGCATCCTCACATACGTCGCGACGGCCTCTGTTTTACGAGCAAGGAGTCGCGATGGTAAAGAATACCCGTCGCGACCCCCTGTCCTTGGGAGACAAAATATTTAATTATTTTTATGTTTTAAAAACGAACAGCTTGTTTATATGACCTAGTGCCACCAAGAGATTTTGTCTTTATAGGAGCACTAGCCCTCACGCCGTCTGGGCATTACGCCTGATGAGCTCTCACACATGCACTCTTTTTATTCTTTGATATCTCGTATGGTAGATAGGTACCAAAAGGCATTGGCCTCTTTAGGTACATTGCACTGGGAGGCCATCTGAGTATTCATTTGATGAGTCTCCCCTCACTCACACACATGTATGTCACAGGAACTACGCGGGCTTTGATCCCCATCGTGAGTACGTAGGCCCTAGGATTTCATCCTAGGTCAAGCCCTCCCTCTTTCTCTCCTATATTTCTCCCATGATTGTATATATTTTTAAGGCCATATAATCTTAATATTAATTTTTAGGGTAACCGTCTTTGGACGGGGGAAGAAGGGTGCCTAACACCTTCCCTTCATCTCAATCAGACTCCCGAACCCAACATTTTGTGAAAATTCATTTTTCCCCACTTTTAAGCTTATTTTTCTTTTTTCCAAATTTTGATTGAAAATTTGGTGGCGACTCCCGTCAAAGGCTCCGGTCTTCACAATCAGATTTCGCCGATGAGTGTTTCGAAAACTTGATATTCATTAGTTTTCACCGATGAGTGTTTCCAAAACCTGATATTCATCAATTTTCACCTGAGTGTTTCGAAAACATGATATTCATCAGTTTTCGCCAATGATTGTTTCGAAAACATGATTTTCTTGTTAATCAGTTTTTGCCGATGTGTGTTTCGAAAACTGGATATCCATCAGTTTTCCCGGATGAGTGTTTCGAAAACTTGATATTCATCAGTTTTCGCCAATGATTGTTTCGAAAACTTACTTTTCTTTTTAATCAATTTTCGCCGATGAGTGTTTCGAAAACTTGATATTCATTAGTTTTCGCCAATGGGTGTTTCGAAAACTTGCTTTTCTTTTTAATCAATTTCCGCCGATGAGTGTTTCGAAAACTTGATATTCATTAGTTTTCGCCAATGGGTGTTTCGAAAACTTCATTTTATTGTTAATCAATTTTCGCCGATGAATGTTTTGAAAACTTAATATTCATCAGTTTTCGCCGGTGAGTGTTTCGAAAACTTGATATTTATCAGTGTTCACCAATGAGGGCTTTGAAAACTTGATTTTCTTGTTAATCAGTTTTCGCCAATGAGTGTTTCGAAAACTTGATATTCATCAGTTTTCGCCGATAAGTGTTTCGAAAACTTGATATTCATCAGTTTTCGCCGATGAGTGTTTCGAAAACTTGGTTTACGTGTTCATCAATTTTTACCGATGAGTGTTTCGAAAACTTGATATTCATTAGTTTTTGCCAATGGGTGTTTCGAAAACTTCATTTTCTTGTTAATCAATTTTCGCCATTGAGTGTTTCGGAAACTTGATATTCATCAGTTTTCTCTGGTGAGCGTTTCGAAAACTTCATTTTCTTGTTAATCAGTTTTTCCTAATGAGTGTTTCAAAAACTTGATTTTCTTGTTAATCAGTTTTCGTCGATGAGTGTTTCGAAAACTTGATAGTCATAAGTTTTCACAATGAGTGTTTCGAAAACTTGAAATTCATCAGTTTTCGCCAATGAGTGTTTCGAAAACTTGATATTGATCATTTTTCGCCCATGAGTGTTTTGAAAACTTGATTTTCTTGTTTTTCAACTTTTGCCGATGAGTGTTTCGAAAACTTGATATTCAGCTGTGTTCGCCGATGAGTGTTTCGAAAACCTGATATTCATTAGTTTTCACCGATGAGTGTTTCGAAAACTTGATATTCGTCATTTTTCGCCGCAGAGTGTTTTGAAAGCTTGATATTCATCAGTTTTCGCCGGAGAGTGTTTTGAAAACTTGATATTCATCAGTTTTCGCCAATGAGTGTTTCGAAAACTTGATTTTCTTGTTAATTAGTTTTCGTCGATGAGTGCTTCGAAAACTTGATATTCATTAGTGTTCGCCGATGAGTGTTTCAGAAACTTGATATTCATCAATTTTCGCCAATGAGTGTTTCGAATACTTCATTTTCTTGTTAATCAAGTTTTTTCGTTGAGTGTTTCGAAAACTTGATATTCATCAGTTTTCGCCGGTGAGTGTTTCGAAAACTTGATATTCATCAGTTTTCGCCAATGAGTGTTTCGAAAACTTGATTTTGTTATTAATCAGTTTTTGCCGATGAGTGTTTTGAAAACTTGATGTTCATCAGTTTTCGCCGATGAGTGTTTCGAAAACATGATATTCATCAGTTTTCACCTATGACTGTTTCAAAAACATGATGTTCATTAGTTGTCGCCAATGAGTATTTCGAAAATATGATTTTCTTGTTAATCAGTTTTCGCCAATGAGTGTTTCGAAAACTGGATATCCATCAGTTTTCACCGATGAGTGTTTCGAAAACTCGATATTCATCAGTTTTCACCAATGAGTGTTTCGAAAACTTGCTTTTCTTTTTCATCAATTCTCGCTGATGAGTGTTTCAAAAACTTGATATTCATTAGTTTTCGCCAATGGGTGTTTCGAAAACTTGATTTTCTTGTTTATCAGTTTTCGCCGAAGAGTGCTTCGAAAACTTGATATTCAGCTGTGTTCGCCGATGAGTGTTTCGAAAACTTGCTTTTCTTTTTCATCAATTTTCGCCGATTAGTGTTTCGAAAACTTGATATTCATTAGTTTTGGCCAATGGGTGTTTCGAAAACTTAATTTTCTTGTTAATCAGTTTTCGCCAATGTGTGTGTCCAAAACTTGATATTAATCAATTTTCGCCGGTGAATGTTTCCAAAACTTGATATTCATCAGTTTTCACCAAGGAGTGTTTCGATAACTTGATTTTCTTGTTAATAAGTTTTCGTCGATGAGTGTTTCAAAAACTTGATATACATCAGTTTTCGCCGCTGAGTGTTTTGAAAACTTGATATTCATCAGTTTTCGCCGATGAGTGTTTCGAAAACTTGGTTTACGTGTTATTCAATATTTGCTAATGAGTGCTTCGAAAACATGATATTCATCAGTGTTCGCCGATGAGAGTTTCGAAAACTTGATATTCATCAGTTTCCGTCGATGAGTGTTTCGAAAACTTGATATTCATCAATTTTCACCGATGAGTGTTTCGAAAACTTGATATTCATCGATTTTCGCTGGTGAGTGTTTCGAATTTTTGATATTCATTAGTTTTCGCCAATGAGTGTTTCGAAAACTTGATATTCATCAGTTTTCGCCGGTGAATTTTTTGAAAACTTGATATTCATCAGTTTTCGTCGATGAGGGTTTTGAAAACTTGATATTGATCAGTTTTCACCAAGGAGTGTTTTGAAAACTTGAAATTGATCAGTTTTCGCCGATGAGTGTTTCAAAAACTTGATATTCATTAGTTTTGGCCGGTGAGTGTTTCGAAAACTTGATATTCATCAGTTTTCGCCAATGAGTGATTCGAAAACATGATTTTCATGTTAATCAGTTTTCGTCGATGAGTGTTTCAAAAATTTGATATTCATTAGTTTTCGCCGATGAGTGTGTCGAAAACCTGATATTCATCAGTTTTCGCCGATGAGTGTTTCGAAAACTTGCTTTTCTTTTTAATCAATTTTCGCCGATGAGTGTTTCGAAAACTTGATATTCATTAGTTTTCGCCAATGGGTGTTTCGAAAACTTGATATTCATCAATTTTTGTCGGTGAGTGTTTCGAAAACTTGTTATTCATCAGTTTTCACCAATGAGTGTTTCAATAACTTGATTTTCTTGTTAATCAGTTTTCGCCGATGAGTGCTTCGAAAACTTGTTATTCATCAATTTTCGCCACTAAGTGTTTCGAAACCTTGATATTCATCAGTTTTCGCCGATGAGTGTTTCGAAAACTTGGTTTACTTGTTAATCAATTTTTTCCGATGAGTGTTTCAAAAACTTGATATTCATTAGTCTTTGCCAATGGGTGTTTCGAAAACTTCATTTTCTTGTTAATCAGTTTTCGCCAATGATTGTTTCAAAAACTTGATATTCATCAGTTTTTGTCGGTGAGCGTTTCGAAAACTTGATATTCATTAGTTTTCGCCAATGGGTGTTTCGAAAACTTCTTTTTCTTGTTAATCAGTTTTCGCGAATTAGTGTTTCGAACACTTGATATTCATCAGTTTTCACCCCTAAGTGTTTCGATAACTTTATTTTCTTATTAATCCGGTTTCACCGATGAGTGCTTCGAGAACTTGATATTCATCAGTTTTCGCCGGTGAGTGTATCGAAAACTTGATTTTCTTGTTCATTAGTTTTCGCCGATGAGTGTTTCGAAAACATGATATTCATCAGTTTTCACCTATACTGTTACAAAAACATGATATTAAATGTTTTCGCCAATGAGTGTTTCGAAAACATGATTTTCTTGTTAATCAGTTTTCGCCGATGAGTGTTTCGAAAACTGGATATCCATCAGTTTTCACCGATGAGTGTTTGGAAAACTCCATATTCATCAGTTTTTCCCAATGAGTGTTTCCAAAACTTGGTTTTCTTGTTAATCAATTTTCGCCGATGAGTGTTTCGAAAACTTGATATTCTTTAGTTTTCGCCAATGGGTGTTTCGAAAACTTGCTTTTCTTTTTAATCAATTTTCGTCGATTAGTGTTTCCAAAACTTGATATTCATTAGTTTTTGCCAATGGGTGTTTTGAATACTTCATTTTCTTGTTAATCAGTTTTCGCCAATGAGTGTTTCGAAAACTTAATATTAATCAATTTTCGCCGGTGAGTGTTTCCAAAACTTGATATTCATCATTTTCACCAATGAGTGTTTCGATAACTTGATTTTCTTGTTAATCAGTTTTTGCCGATGAGTGTTTCAAAAACTTGATATTCATCAGTTTTCGCCGCTGAGTGTTTTGAAAACTTGATATTCATCAGTTTTCGCCGATGAGTGTTTCGAAAACTTGGTTTACGTGTTATTCAATTTTTGCCGATGAGTGCTTCGAAAACATGATATTCATCAGTGTTCGCCGATGAGTGTTTCGAAAACTTGATATTCATCAGTTTCTGCCGATGAGTGTTTCGAAAACTTGATATTCATCAATTTTCGCTGTTGAGTAATTCGAAAACTTGATATTCATCGATTTTCGCCGGTGAGTGTTTTGAGTTCTTGATATTCATTAGTTTTCGCCAATGAGTGTTACGAAAACTTGATATTCATCAGTTTTTGTCGATGAGTGTTTTAAAAAGTTGATATTCATCAGGTTTCGCTGGTGAGTATTTCGAAAACTTGATATTCATCCGTTTTCGCCAATGAGTGATTCGAAAACATGATTTTCTTGTTAATCAGGTTTCGTCGATGAGTGTTTCAAAAATTTGATATTCTTCAGTTTACGCCGGTGATTGTTTCGAAAACTTGATATTCTTCAGTTTTCGCTAATGAGTGTTTCAAAATCTTGCTTTTTTTGTTCTTCAGTTTTCACCAATGAGTGTTTCGAAAACTTGTTATTCATAAGTTTTTACCGGTGGGTTTTTGGAAAACTTGATATTAAACAGTTTTCGCCGGTGTGTGTTTTGAAGACTTGATATTCATCAGTTTTGGTCGTTGAGTGTTTCGAAAATTTGATATTCTTGTTAATCAATTTTCGCTGATGAGTGTTTCGAAAACTTGATATTCAACAGTTTTCGCCACTGAGTGTTTCGAAAACTTGATGTTCATCAGTTTTCACTGATGATTATTTTGAAAACATGGTTTACTTGTTAATCAATTTTTTCCGATGACTGTGTCGAAAACTTGATATTCATTAGTCTTTGCCAATGGGTGTTTCGAAAACTTCATTTTCTTGTTAATCAGTTTTCGCCAATGAGTGTTTCAAAAACTTGATATTCATCAGTTTTTGTCGATGAGCGTTTCGAAAACTTGATATTCATTAGTTTTCGCCAATGGGTGTTTCGAACACTTGATATTCATCAGTTTTCGCCAGTGAGTGTTTCAAAAACTCGATATTCATCAGTTTTCACCACTGAGTGTTTCAAAAACCTGATTCGAAAACTTGATATTCTATAGTTTTCGCCGTTGAGTGTTTCGGAAACTTGATATTCATCAGTTTTCGCCAATGAGTGTTTCGAAAACTTGATTTTCTTGTTTATCAGTTTTCACCGGTGAGTGTTTCGAAAACTTGATATTCATCAGTTTTCGCTACTGAGAGTTTCAAAAACTTGATATTCATCAGTTTTCGCCGATGAGTGTTTCGAAAACTTGATATTCATCAGTTTTCGCCAGTGAGTCTTTCGAAAACTTGAAATTCATCAGTTTTCGCCAATGAGTGTTTCGAAAACATGATTCTCTTGTTAATCAGTTTTCGCCGATGAGTGCTTCAAAAACTTGATATTCATTAGTGTTCGTCGATGAGTGTTTCGGAAACTTGATATTCATCAGTTTTTGCCAATAAGTGTTTAAAAACATGATTTTCTTGTTAATCAGTTTTCGCCGATGAGTGTTCCAAAAACTTGGTATTCATCAGTTTTCATCGGTGAGTGTTTCAGAAACTTGATACTCATCAGTTTACGCCAATGAGTGTTTCGAAAACTTGATTTTCTTGTAAATCAGTTTTCGTTGATGAGTGTTTCGAAAACTTGATATTCATCAGTTTTCGCCGGTGAGTGTTTCGGAAACTCGATACTCATCAGTCTTCGCCAATGAGTGTTTCGAAAACATGATTTTCTTGTTAATCAGTTTTCGCCGATGTGTGCTTCAAAAACAATGATATTCATTATTGTTCGCCGACGAGTGTTTCGAAAACATGATATTCATCAGTTTTTGCCAATAAGTGTTTCAAAAACTTGATTTTCTTGTTAATCAGTTTCCGTCGATGAGTGTTTCGAAAACTTGATATTCATCAGTTTTCGCCAATGAGTGTTTCGAAAACTTGATTTTTTTGTTAATCAGTTTTTGTCGATTAGTGTTTTGAAAACTTGTTATTCATCAGTTTTCGCCGGTGAGTATTTCGAAATCTTGATATTAATCAGTTTTCGCCAATGAGTGTTTCAAAAACCTGATTCGAAAACTTGATATTCTATAGTTTTCGCCGTTGAGTGTTTCGGAAACTTGATATTCATCAGTTTTCGCCAATGAGTGTTTCGAAAACTTGATTTTCTTGTTTATCAGTTTTCACCGGTGAGTGTTTCGAAAACTTGATATTCATCAGTTTTCGCTACTGAGAGTTTCAAAAACTTGATATTCATCAGTTTTCGCCGATGAGTGTTTCGAAAACTTGATATTCATCAGTTTTCGCCAGTGAGTCTTTCGAAAACTTGAAATTCATCAGTTTTCGCCAATGAGTGTTTCGAAAACATGATTCTCTTGTTAATCAGTTTTCGCCGATGAGTGCTTCAAAAACTTGATATTCATTAGTGTTCGTCGATGAGTGTTTCGGAAACTTGATATTCATCAGTTTTTGCCAATAAGTGTTTAAAAACATGATTTTCTTGTTAATCAGTTTTCGCCGATGAGTGTTCCAAAAACTTGGTATTCATCAGTTTTCATCGGTGAGTGTTTCAGAAACTTGATACTCATCAGTTTACGCCAATGAGTGTTTCGAAAACTTGATTTTCTTGTAAATCAGTTTTCGTTGATGAGTGTTTCGAAAACTTGATATTCATCAGTTTTCGCCGGTGAGTGTTTCGGAAACTCGATACTCATCAGTCTTCGCCAATGAGTGTTTCGAAAACATGATTTTCTTGTTAATCAGTTTTCGCCGATGTGTGCTTCAAAAACAATGATGTTCATTATTGTTCGCCGACGAGTGTTTCGAAAACATGATATTCATCAGTTTTTGCCAATAAGTGTTTCAAAAACATGATTTTCTTGTTAATCAGTTTTCGCCGGTGAGTGTTTCGAAAACTTGATATTCATCAGTTTTCCCCAATGATTGTTTCGAAAACTTGATTTTCTTGTAAATCAGTTTTCCTCGATGAGTGTTTCGAAAACTTGATATTCATCAGTGGTCGCCGATGAGTGTTTCAAAAAATTAATATTCTTCAGTTTTCACCGGTGAGTGTTTCGAAAACTTGATATTCATCAGTTTTCACCAATGAGTGTTTCAGAAAATTGATTTTCTTGTTAATCAGTTTTCGCCAATGAGTGTTTCAACAAGTTGATATTCATCAGTTTTCATCGATAAGTGTTTCGAAAACATGATATTGATCAGTTTTCGCCAGTGAGTGTTTCGAAAACTTGATATTCATCAGTTTTCGCCGGTGAGTGTTTCGAAAACTTGAAATTCGTCAGTTTTTGCCAATGAGTGTTTCGAAAATATGATTTTCTTCTTAATGAGTTTTCGCCGATGAGTGTGTCGAAAACTTGATATCCATCAGTTTTCGCCGGTGAGTCTTTCGTAAACTCGATATTCATCAGTCTTCGCCAGTGGGTGTTTCGAAAACTTGGTTTTCTTGTTAATCAATTTTCGCCGATGAGTGCTTCGAAAAGTTCATATTCATCAGTTTTCGTCGATGACTGTTTTAAAAAGTTGATATTCATTAGTTTTCGTCGATGAGTGTTTCGAAAACTTGATATTCATCAGTTTTCGCCGGTGAGTGTTTCGAAAACTTGATATTGATCAGTTTTCGCCGGTTAGTGTTTTAAAATCTTGTCATTTATCAGTTTTAATCAATGAGTATTTCAAAAACTTGATTTTCTTGTTAATTAGTTTTCGCTGACGAGAGCTTTGAAAACATGATATTCATCTGTGTTCGCTGGCGAGTGTTTTGAAAACTTGATATTCATCATATTCCACCGGTGAGTATTTAAAAAACTTGATTTTCTTGTTAATCAGTTTTCACCGATAAGTGTTTCAAAAGCTTGATATTCATCCGTTTTCGCCAATGGGTGTTTCGAAAACATGATATTCATCAATTTTTGCCGGTGAGTGCTTCGAAAACTTGTTATTCATCAGTTTTCACCAATGAGTGTTTCAATAACTTGATTTTCTTGTTAATCAGTTTTCGCCGATGAGTGTGTCGAAAACTTGATATTCATCAATTTTCGCCATTAAGTGTTTCGAAAACTTGATATTCATTAGTTTCCGCCGATGAGTGTTTCGAAAACTTGGTTTACTTGTTAATCAATTTTTTCCGATGAGTGTTTCGAAAACTTGATATCCATTAGTCTTTGCCAATGGGTGTTTCGAAAACTTCATTTTCTTGTTAATCAGTTTTCGCCAATGAGTGTTTCAAAAACTTGATATTCATCAGTTTTTGTCTGTGAGCGTTTCGAAAACTTGATATTCATTTGTTTTCGGCAATGGGTGTTTCGAAAACTTCACTTTCTTGTTAATCAATTTTCGCCAATTAGTGTTTCGAAAAGACGATACTCATCAGTTTTCGCCAGTTAATGTTTCGATAACTTGATATTCATCAGTTTTCACCAATGAGTGTTTCGAAAACTTGATTTTCTTATTAATCCGTTTTCACCGATGAGTGTTTCGAGGACTTGATATTCATCAGTTTTCGCCGGTGAGTGTATCGAAAACTTGATTTTTTTGTTAATCAGTTTTCGCCGATGAGTTCTTCGAAAACTTGATATTCATCATTGTTCGCCGATGAGTGTTTCGGAAACTTGATATTCATCAGTTTTCGCCAATGAGTGTTTCAAAAACCTGATTCGAAAACTTGATATTCTATAGTTTTCGCCGGTGAGTGTTTCGAAAACTTGATATTCATCCGTTTTCGCCAATGAGTGTTTCGGAAACTTGATTTTATTGTTAAACAGTGTTCGCCGATGAGTGTTTGGAAAACATGATATTCATCAGTTTTCGCCGATGAGTGTTTCGAAAACTTGATATTCATCAGTTTTTGCCGGTGAGTGCTTCGGAAACTTGATATTCATCAGTTTTCGCCGGTGAGTGTTTCGAAAACTTGATATTCATCAATTTTCGCCAATGAGTGTTTCAAAAACTTGATATTCATCAGTTTTCGCCAATAAGCGTTTTGAAAACTTGATTTTCTTGTTAATCAGTTTTCGCCGATGAGTGTTTCAATAACTTGATATTCATTAGTGTTCGTTGATGAGTGTTTCAAAAACTTGATATTCATCAATTTTTGCCAATAAGTGTTTAAAAACATGATTTTCTTGTTAATCAGTTTTCGCTAATGAGTGTTCCAAAAACTTGATATTCATCAGTTTTCGCCGGTGAGTGTTTCGGAAACTTGATATTCATCAGTTTTCGCCAATGAGTGTTTCGAAAACTTGATTTTCTTGTTAATCACTTTTCGTCGATGAGTGTTTCGAAAACTTGATATTCATCAGGTTTCGTCGGTGAGTGTTTCGAATACTTGATATTCATCAGTTTTCGCCAATGAGTGTTTTTGAAAATTGATTTTCTTGTTGATCAGTTTTCGCCGATGAGTGTTTCAAAAAGTTGATATTCATCAGTCTTCGTCGATGAGTGTTTCGAAAACATGATATTCATCAGTTTTTGCCAATGAGTGTTTTGAAATCTTGATATTGATCAGTTTTCGCCAGTGAGTGTTTCAAAAACTTGATATTCATCTGGTTTCGCCGGTGAGTGTTTTGAGAACTTGAAATTCATCAGTTTTTGCCAATGAGTGTTTCGAAAATATGATTTTCTTGTTAACGAGTTTTCGCCGATGAGTGTGTTAAAACCTTGATATCCATCAGGTTTCGCCGATGAGTCTTTCGAAAAGTCGATTTTCATCAGTCTTCGCCAAAGAGTGTTTCGAGAACTTGGTTTTCTTGTTAATCAATTTTCGCCGATGAGTGTTTCGAAAACTAGATAATCATCAGTTTTCACCAATGAGTATTTCAATAACTTGATTTTCTTGTTAATCATTTTTCGCCGATGAGTGTTTCGAAAACATGATATTCATCTGTTTTCGCCGCTGAGTGTTTTGAAAACTTGATATTCATCAGTTTTTGCCGATGAGTGTTTTGAAACCTTGGTTTACTTGTTAATCAATTTTTGCCGATGAGTGTTTCAAAATCTTGATATTCATTAGTCTTTGCAATGGGTGTTTCGAAAACTTCATTTTCTTGTTAATCAGTTTTCGCCAATGACTGTTTCGAAAACTTGATATTCATCAGTTTTCGCCGGTGAGCGTTTCAAAAACTGGATATTCATTAGTTTTCGCCAATGGGTTTTTCAAAAACTTCATTTTCTTGTTAATCAGTTTTGGCCAATTAGTGTTTCGAAAACATGATATTCATCAGTTTTCGCCATTGAGTGTTTCGAAAACTTGATATTCAACAGTTTTCACCACTGAGTTTTTCGATAACTTGATTTTCTTATTAATTAGTTTTCGCCGATGAGTGTTTCTAGAACATGACATTCATCAGTTTTCGCCGATTAGTGTTTCGAAAACTTGATATTCATCAGTTTTCGACATGAGTGTTTCAAAAACTTGATTTTCTTGTTCATCAGTTTTCGCCGATGAGTTCCTCGAAAACTTGATATTCATCGTTGTTCGCCGATGAGTGTTTCGCAAACTTGATATTCATCAATTTTTGCCAATGAGTGTTTCAAAAACTTGATTTTCTTGTTAATCAGTGTTTGCCGATGAGTATTTCGAAAACTTGATATTCATTAGTTTTCGTCGTTGAGTGTTTCGGAAATATGATATTCATCAATTTTCGCCAATGAGTGTTTCAAAAAGTTGATTTTCTTGTTAATCAGTTTTCACCGATGAGTGTTTCAAAAAGTTGATATTCATCAGTTTTCACCGGTGAGTGATTCGAAAACTTGATATTCATCAGTTTTCGCCGACAGTGTTTCGAAAACTTGATATTCATCAGTTTTCGCCAATGAGTGTTTTGAAAACATGATTTTCTTGTTAATCAGTTTTTGCCGATGAGTGCTTCGAAAACATGATATTCATTAGTGTTCGCCGATGAGTGTTTCGGAAACTTGATATTCATCAGTTTTTGCCAATAAGTATTTAAAAACATGATTTTCTTGTTAATCAGTTTTCGCCGATGAGTGTTCCGAAAAATTGATATTCATCAGTTTTCACCTATGAGTCTTTCTTAAACTTGATATTCATCAGTTTTCGCCAATTAGTGTTTTGAGAACTTGATTTTCTTGTTAATCAGTTTTCGCCGATGAGTGTTTCAAAAACTTGATATTCAGCAGTTCTCGCCGGTAAATGTTTCGAAAACTTGATATTCATCAGTTTTCGCTAATGAGTGTTTCGACAACATGATTTTCTTGTTAATCAGTTTTCACCGGTGAGTGTTTCAAAAACTTGATATTCATTAGTGTTCGCCGATGAGTGTTTCGGAAACTTGATATTCATCAGTTTTTGCCAATAAATGTTTAAAAAACATGTTTTTCTTGTTAATCAGTTTTTGCCGGTGAGTGTTTCGGAAAATTGATAAGAATCAGTTTTCGCCGATGTGTGCTTCAAAAACTTGATATTCATTAGTGTTCGGCGATGAGCACTTCGGAAACTTGATATTCATCAGTTTTTGCCAATAAGTGTTTAAAAAACATGGTTTTCTTGTTAATTAGTTTTCGTCAATGAGTGTTTCGAAAACTTGATTTTCTTGTAAATCAGTTTTCGTCGATGAGTGTTTCGAAAACTTGATATTCATCAGTTTTAGCCGATGAGTGTTTCCAAAACTTGATATTCTTCAGGTTTCACCGATGAGTGTTTCGAAAACTTGATAGTCATCAGTTTTCGCCAATGAATGTTTCAAAAACTGGTTTTTCTTGTTAATCAGTTTTGGTCGATGAGTGTTTCGAAAACTTGATATTCATCAGTTTTCGCCGGTGAGTGTTTCAAAAACTAGACATTCATCAATTTTCGCCAATGAGTGTTTTGAAAACTTGATTTTCTTGTTAATCAGTTTTCACAGATGAGTGTTTCGAAAACTTGATATTCATCAGTTTTCTCTGGTGAGTGATTCGAAAACTTGATATTCATCAGTTTTCGCCAATGAGTGTTTCGAAAACTTGATATTCATCAGTTTTCGTCGACATTGTTTCGAAAACTTGAACTTCATCAGTTTTCGCCAATGAGTGTTTCGAAAACATGATTTTCTTTTTAATCAGTTTTTGCCGATGACTGCTTCAAAAACTTGATATTCATTAGTGTTCGCCAATGAGTGTTTCGGAAACTTGATATTCATCAGTTTTTGCAATAAGTGTTTCAAAAACATGATTTTCTTGTTAATCAGTTTTCGCCGATGAGTGTTTCGAAAAACATGATATTCATCAGTTTTCGCGGGTGAGTGTTTCAGAAACTTGATACTCATCAGTTTTCGTCAATGAGTGTTTCGAAAACTTGATTTTCTTGTAAAGCAGTTTTCGTCGATGAGTGTTTCGAAAACTTGATATTCATCAGCTTTCGCCGGTGAATGTTTCAAATACTTGATATTCATCGGTTTTCGCCAATGAGTGTTTCGGAAAATTGACAATCATCAGTTTTCGTCGATGATTGTTTCGAAAACTTGATATTCATCAATTTTCGCCAATGAGTGTTTCGAAATCTTGATATTGATCAGTTTTCGCCAGTGAGTGTTTCGAAAACTTGATATTCATCAAGTTTCGCCGGTGAGTGTTTCAAAAACTTGATATTCATCTGTTTTCGCCGCTAAGTGTTTCGAAAGCTTGATATTCATCAGTTTTTGCCGATGAGTGTTTCGAAAACTTGGGTTACTTGTTAATCAATTTTTGCTGATGAGTGTTTCGAAAACTTGATATTAATTAGTCTTTGCCAATGGGTGTTTTGAAAACATCATTTTCTTGTTAATCTGTTTTCACCAATGACTGTTTAGAAAATTGGATATTCATCAGTTTTCGGGAATGGGTGTTTCGAAAACTTCATTTTCTTGTTAATCAGTTTTCGCCAATTACTGTTTCAAAAACTTGATATTCATCAGTTTTCGCCATTGAGTGTTTCGAAAACTTGATATTCATCAGTTTTCACCACTGAGTGTTTTGATAACTTGAATTTCTTATTAATCAGTTTTCGCCGATGAGTGTTTCGAGAACATGATATTCATTATTTTTCGCCGATGAGTGTTTCAAAAACTTGATATTCATCAGTTTTTGCCAAAACTTGGTTTTCATGTTAATCAGTTTTCGCTGATGAGTGCTTCGAAAACTTGATATCCATCAGTGTTCGCCTATGAGTGTTTCGGAAACTTTATATCCTTCAGTTTTCGCCAATGAGTGTTTCGAAAACTTGATTTTCTTGTTAATCAGTGTTTGTCGGTGAGTGTTTCGAAAACTTGATATTCATTAGTTCTCGCCGTTGAGTGTTTCGGAAACTTGATATTCATCAGTTTTCTCCAAAGAGTGTTTCAAGAACTTGATTTTCTTGTTAATCAGTTTTCGCCGATGAGTGTTTCAAAAACTTAATATTCATCAATTTTCGTCGGTGAGTGTTTCGACAAGTTGATATTAATCAATTTTCGGCAATGAGTGTTGCGAAAACTTGATATTCATTAGTTTTTGCCAATGGGTGTTTGGAAAACTTGATTTTCTTGTTAATCAGTTTTTGTCAATGAGTGTTTCGAAAAGTTGATATTCATCAGTTTTCGCCGGTGAGTGTTTCGAAAACATGATATTCATTATTTTTCGCCAATGGGTGTTTCGAAAACTTGATATTAATCAATTTTCGCCGATGAGTGTTTCAAAAACTTGATATTCATCAGTTTTCACCAATGAGTGTTTCAATAACTTGATTTTCTTGTTAATTAGTTTTCGCCAATGGGTGTTTCGAAAACTTGATATTCCTCAATTTTTGCCGGTGAGTGTTTCGAAAACTTGATATTCATTTGTCTTCTCCAATGAGTGTTTCAATAACTTGATTTTCTTGTTAATCAGTTTTAGCCGATGAGTGTTTCGGAAACTTGATATTCATCAGTTTTCGCCGCTGAGTGTTTCCAAAACTTGGTTTACTTGTTAATCAATTTTTTCCGATGAGTGTTTCGAAAACTTGATATTCATCAGTTTTCGCCGATGAGTGTTTCGAAAACTTGATATTTTTTAGCTTTCGCCGGTGAGTGTTTCGAATACTTGATATTCATCAGTTTTCACCAATGAGTGTTTCGGAAAATTGATTTTCTTGTTAATCAGTTTTCGCCGATGAGTGTTTCAAAAAGTTGATATTCATCAGTCTTCGTCGATAAGTGTTTCGAAAACTTGATATTGATCAGTTTTCGCCAGTGAGTGTTTCGAAAACTTGATATTCATAAGGTTTCGCCGGTGAGTGTTTCGAAAACTTGAAATTCATAAGTTTTCGCCAATGAGTGTTTCGAAAATATGATTTTCTTGTTAATGAGTTTTCGCCGATGAGTGTGTCGAAAACTTGATATCCATCAGTTTTCGCCGATGAGTCTTTCAAAAACATGGTTTACTTGATATTCATCAAGTTTTGCCGATGAGTGTTTCAAAAACATGGTTTACTTGTTATTCATCAAGTTTTCCGATGAGTGTTTCGAAAACTTGATATTCATTAGTCTTTGCCAGTGGGAGTTTCGAAAACTTCATTTTCTTGTTAATCAATTTTCGCCAATGACTGTTTCGAAAACTTGATATTCATCAGTTTTCGCCGGTGAGCGTTTCGAAAAATTGATATTCATTAGTTTTCGCCAATGGATGTTTCGAGCACTTCATTTTCTTGTTAATTAGTTTTCGCCAATTAGTGTTTTGAAAACTTGATATTCATCAATTTTCGCCATTGAGTGTTTCAAAAACTTGATATTCATCAGTTTTCACCAATAAGTGTTTCGATAAGTTGATCAGTTTTCGCCGATGAGTGTTTCGAGAACATGATATTCATCAGTTTTCGCCGGTGAGTGTTTTGAAAACTTGATATTCATTAGTTTTTGACATGAATGTTTCGAAAACTTGATTTTCTTGTTAATCAGTTTGCCGATGAGTGTTTAGAAAACTTGATATTAATTAGTTTTTGCCGATTAGTGTTTCGAAAACTTGATATTCATCAGTTTCCGCCAATGAGTGTGTCGAAAACTTAATATTCATCAGTTTTCGCCGATTTGTGTTTCAAAAACTTAATATTCATCAGTTTTCGCCAGTGAGTGTTTCGAAAACTTGAAATTCATCAGTTTTCGCCAATGAGTGTTTCGAAAATATGATTCTCTTGTTAATCAATTTTCGTCGTTGAGTGCTTCAAAAAGTTGATATTCATTAGTGTTCGCCGATGAGTGTTTTGGCAACTTGATATTCATCAGTGTTCGCCAATGAGTGTTTCGAAAACTTGATATTCATCAGTTTTCGCCAATGAGTGTTTCGAAAGCATGATATTTATCAGGTTTCGCTGGTGAGTGTTTCGAATACTTGATATTCATCAGTTTTTGCCAATGAGTGTTTCGGAAAATTGATTTTCTTGTTAATCAGTTTTCGCCAATGAGTGTTTCAAAAAGTTGATATTCATCAGTTTTCGCCGATGAGTGTTTCGAAAACTTGATATTCATCAGTTTTCGCCAATGAGTGTTTCGAAAACTTGATCTTCATCAGTTTTACCAGTGGGTATTTCAAAAACTTGATATTCATCAGGTTTCGCCGGAGAGTGTTTCGAAAACTTGAAATTCATCATTTTTCGCCAATGAGTGTTTCGAAACTATGATTTTCTTGTTAACGAGTTCTCGCCGTTGAGTGTGTCGAAAACTTGATATCCATCAGTTTACGCCGATGAGTCTTTCGAAAACTCGGTATTCATCCGTCTTCGCCAAAAAGTGTTTCGAAAACTTGATTTTCTTGTTAATCAGTTTTCGCCGGTGAGTGTTTCGAAAGTTTGATCTTCATCAGTTTTCGCCAAAGAGTTTTTCGTAATCTTGATTTCCTTGTTAATCAATTTTCGCCGGTGAGTGTTTTGAAAACTTGATATTCATCAGTTTTTGTCGATTAGTGTTTCGAAAACTTTATATTCCTCAGTTTTTGCCAATTAGTGTTTCGGAAACTTGGTTTACTTGTTAATCAATTTTTTCCGATGAGTGTTTCGAAAACATTATATTCATTAGTCTTTGCCAATGGGTGTTTCGAAAACTTCATTTTCTTGTTAATCATTTTTCGCCAATGAGTCTTTCAAAAACTTGATATTCATCAGTTTTCGCCGGTGAGCGTTTCGAAAACATGATATTCATTATTTTTCGCCAATGGGTGTTTCGAAAACTTGATATTAATCAATTTTCGCCGATGAGTGTTTCAAAAACTTGATATTCATCAGTTTTCACCAATGAGTGTTTCAATAACTTGATTTTCTTGTTAATTAGTTTTCGCCAATGGGTGTTTCGAAAACTTGATATTCATCAATTTTTGCCGGTGAGTGTTTCGAAAACTTGATATTCATTTGTCTTCTCCAATGAGTGTTTCAATCACTTGATTTTCTTGTTAATCAGTTTTAGCCGATGAGTGTTTCAGAAACTTGATATTCATCAGTTTTCGCCGCTGAGTGTTTCGAAAACTTGGTTTACTTGTTAATCAATTTTTTCCGATGAGTGTTTCGAAAACTTGATATTCATCAGTTTTCGCCGATGAGTGTTTCGAAAACTTGATATTTTTTAGCTTTCGCCGGTGAGTGTTTCGAATACTTGATATTCATCAGTTTTCACCAATGAGTGTTTCGGAAAACTGATTTTCTTGTTGATCAGTTTTCGCCGATGAGTGTTTCAAAAAGTTGATATTCATCAGTCTTCGTCGATAAGTGTTTCGAAAACTTGATATTGATCAGTTTTCGCCAGTGAGTGTTTCGAAAACTTGATATTCATAAGGTTTCTCCGGTGAGTGTTTCGAAAACTTGAAATTCATAAGTTTTCGCCAATGAGTGTTTCGAAAATATGATTTTCTTGTTAATGAGTTTTCGCCGATGAATGTGTCGAAAACTTGATATCCATCAGTTTTCGCCGATGAGTCTTTCAAAAACATGGTTTACTTGATATTCATCAAGTTTTGCCGATGAGTGTTTCAAAAACATGGTTTACTTGTTAGTTAATTTTTGCCGATGAGTGTTTCGAAAACTTGATATTCATTAGTCTTTGCCAGTGGGAGTTTCGAAAACTTCATTTTCTTGTTAATCAATTTTCGCCAATGACTGTTTCGAAAACTTGATATTCATCAGTTTTCGCCGGTGAGCGTTTCGAAAAATTGATATTCATTAGTTTTCGCCAATGGATGTTTCGAGCACTTCATTTTCTTGTTAATTAGTTTTCGCCAATTAGTGTTTTGAAAACTTGATATTCATCAGTTTTCGCCATTGAGTGTTTCAAAAACTTGATATTCATCAGTTTTCACCAATAAGTGTTTCGATAAGTTGATTTTCTTATTAATCAGTTTTCGCCGATGAGTGTTTCGAGAACATGATATTCATCAGTTTTCGCCGGTGAGTGTTTTGAAAACTTGATATTCATTAGTTTTTGACATGAATGTTTCGAAAACTTGATTTTCTTGTTAATCAGTTTGCCGATGAGTGTTTCGAAAACTTGATATTAATTAGTTTTCGCTGATGAGTGTTTCGAAAACTTGATATTTATCAGTTTTCGCCGGTGAGTGTTTCGAAAACATGTTATTCATCAGTTTTCGCCGGAGAGTGTTTTAAAAACTTGATATTCATCAATTTTTGTTGATTAGTGTTTTAGAAACATGATATTCATCAGTTTTCACCGATGAGTGTTTTGAAAACTTGATATTGATCAGTTTTTGCCAGTTAGTGTTTTAAAAACATGATATTCATTAGTTTTTACCAGTTAGTGTTTTAAAAACTTGATATTCATTAGTTTTCGCCGGTGAGTGTTTCGAAAACTTGATATTCATCAATTTTCGCCAGTTAGTGTTTCGAAAACTTGATATTCATCAGTTTTTGCCAGTGAGTGTTTCGAAAACTTGATATTCATCAGTTTTTGCCGATGAGTGTTTCGGAAACTTGATATTCATTAGTTTTCGCCGATGAGTATTTCGAAAACTTGATTTTCTTGTTAATCAGTTTTCGCCGATGAGTGCTTCAAAAAGTTGATATTCATTAGTGTTCGCCGATGAGTGTTTTGGCAACTTGATATTCATCAGTGTTCGCCAATGAGTGTTTCGAAAACTTGATATTCATCAGTTTTCGCCAATGAGTGTTTCGAAAGCTTGATATTCATCAGGTTCCGCCGGTGAGAGTTTCGAATACTTGATATTCATCAATTTTAGCCAATGAGTGTTTCGGAAAATTGATTTTCTTGTTAGTCAGTTTTCGCCGATGAGTGTTTCAAAAAGTTGATATTCATCAGTGTTCGCCAATGATTGTTTCGAAAATTTGATATTCATCAGTTTTCGCCAATGAGTGTTTCGAAAACTTGATCTTCATCAGTTTTACCAGTGGGTATTTCAAAAACTTGATATTCATCAGGTTTCGCCGGAGAGTGTTTCGAAAACTTGAAATTCATCATTTTTCGCCAATGAGTGTTTCGAAACTATGATTTTCTTGTTAACGAGTTCTCGCCGTTGAGTGTGTCGAAAACTTGATATCCATCAGTTTTCGCCGATGAGTCTTTCGAAAACTCGATATTCATCCGTCTTCGCCAATGAGTGTTTCGAAAACTTGATTTTCTTGTTAATCTGTTTTCGCCGATGAGTGTCTCAAAAAATAGATATTTATCCATGTTTACCAATGAGTGTTTGGAAAACTTGATTTTCTAGTAAATCAATTTTCGCCGATGAGTACTTCGAAAGCTTGATATTTATCAGTTTTCGCCGATGACTGTTTCAAAAACATGATATTCATTATTTTTCGCCGATGAGTGTTTCGAAAACTTGGTTTACTTGTTAATCAATTTTTTCCGATGAGTGTTTCGAAAACATTATATTCATTAGTCTTTGCCAATGGGTGTTTCAAAAACTTCATTTTCTTGTTAATCATTTTCGCCAATGGGTCTTTCAAAAACTTGATATTCATCAGTTTTCGCCGGTGAGCGTTTCGAAAACATGATATTCATTAGTTTTCGCCAATGGGTGTTTCGAAAACTTGATATTAATCAATTTTCGCCGATGAGTGTTTCAAAAACTTGATATTCATCAGTTTTCACCAATGAGTGTTTCAATAACTTGATTTTCGTGTTAATTAGTTTTCGCCAATGGGTGTTTCGAAAACTTGATATTCATCAGTTTTCGCCGGTGAGTGTTTCGAAAACTTGATATTCATTAGTTTTCTCCAATGAGTGTTTCAATAACTTGATTTTCTTGTTAATCAGTTTTAGCCGATGAGTGTTTCGAAAACTTGATATTCATCAGTTTTCGCCGCTGAGTGTTTCGAAAACTTGGTTTACTTGTTAATCAATTTTTTCCGATGAGTGTTTCGAAAACTTGATATTCATCAATGAGTGTTTTCGCCAGTGAGTGTTTCAAAAACTTGATATTCATCAATTTTTGCCGGTGAGCGTTTCGAAAACTTGATATTCATTAGTTTTCGCCAATGGGTGTTTCGAAAACCTCATCTTCTTATTCATCAGTTTTCGCCAGTGAGTGTTTCGAAAACTTGATATTCATCAGTTTTCATCTCTGAGTGTTTCGATAACTTGATTTTCTTATTAATCAGCTTTCGCCGATGAGTGTTTCGAAAACTTGATATTCATCATTGTTCGCCGATGAGTGTTTCGAAAACTTGATATTCATCAGTTTTTGCCAATGAGTGTTTCAAAAACATGATTTTCTTGTTAATCAGTTTTCGCCGATGAGTGTTTCGAAAACTTGATATTCATCAGTTTTCGCCGGTGAGTGTTTCGAAAACTTGATATTCATCAGTTTTCGCCATTGAGTATTTTGAAAACTTGATTTTCTTGTTAATCAATTTTCACCGATGAGTGTTTCAAAAACTTGATATTCATCAGTTTTCGCCGGTAAGTGTTTCGAAAACTTGATATTCATCAATTTCCGCCTATGAGTGTTTCGAAAACATAATATTCCTCAGTTTTAGCTGATGAGTGTTTCGAAAACTTGATATTCATCAGTTTTTCGCCAGTGAGTGTTTCAAAAACTTGAAATTCATCAGTTTTTGCCAATGAGTGTTTCAAAAACATGATTTTCTTGTTAATCAGTTTTCGCCGATTAGTTCTTCAAAAACTGGATATTCATTAGTCTTCGCCGATGAGTGTTTTGGAAACTTGATATTCATCAGTTTTTGCCAATAAGTGTTTCAAAAACATGATTTTCTTGTTAATCAGTTTTCGCCGATGAGTGTTCCAAAAACTTGATATTCATCAGTTTTTGCCGGTGAGTGTTTCGGAAATTTGATATTCATCAGTCTTCGCCAAAGAGTGTTTCGAAAACTTGGTTTTCTTGTTAATCAATTTCCGCCGATGAGTGTTTCGAAAACTTGATATTCATCAGTTTTCACCAATGAGTGTTCCAATAACTTGATTTTCTTTTTAATTAGTTTTCGCCGATGAGTGTTTCGAAAACTTGATATTCATCAATTTTTGCCGATGAGTGTTTCGAAAACTTGGTTTACTTGTTAATCAATTTTTGCCGATGAGTGTTTCGAAAACGTGATATTCATTAGTCTTTGCCAATGGGTGTTTCGAAAACCTCATTTTCTTGTTGATCAGTTCTCGCCAATGAGCGTTTCGAAAACTTGATATTCATCAGTTTTCGCCGGTGAGCGTTTCAAAAACTTGATATTCATTAGTTTTCACCAATAGGTGTTTCGAAAACATCATTTTCTTGTTAATCAGTTTTCCCCAATTACTGTTTCGAAAACTTGATATTCATCAGTTTTCGCCAGTGTGTGTTTCGAAAACTTGATATTCATCTGTTTTCATCAATGAGTGTTTCGATCACTTGATTTTCTTATTAATCCGTTTTCGCCGATGAGGGTTTCGTGAACTTGATATTCATCAGTTTTCGCCGGTGCGTGTTTCGAAAACATGATTTTTTTGTTAATCAGTTTTCGTCGATGAGTGCTTCGAAAACTTGATATTCAATAGTGTTCGTCGATGAGTGTTTCGAAAACTTGATATTTATCAGCATTTGCCAATAAGTGTTTCAAAAATTGATTTTCTTGTTAGTCAGTTTTCGCCGATGAGTGTTCCAAAAACTTGATATTCATCTGTTTTCGCCGGTGAGTGCTTCGGAAACTTGATATTCATCAGTTTTCGCCAATGAGTGTTTCGAAAACTTAATTTTCTTGTTAATCAGTTTTCGTGGATGAGTGTTTCGAAAACTTGATATTCATCAGTTTTCGCCGATGAGTGTTTCGAAAACTTGATATTCATCAGGTTTCGCAGGTGAGTGTTTCGAAAACTTGATATTCATCAGTTTTTGCCAATGAGTGTTTCAGAAACTTTATTTTCTTGTTAATAAGTTTTCTTGATGAGTGTTTCGAAAACTTGATATTCATCAGTTTTCGCTGATGAGTCTTTCGAAAACTCGATGTTCATCAGTTTTCGCCGATGAGTGTTTCGAAAACTTGATATTCATCAGGTTTCGCTGGTAAGTGTTTCGAAAACTTGAAATTCATCATTTTTCGCGAATGAGTGTTTCGAAAACATGACTTTCTTGTTAACGAGTTTTCGCCGATGAGTGTTTCGAAAACTTGATATCCATCAGTTTTCGCTAATGAGTCTTTCGAAAACTCGATATTCATCTGTCTCAGCCAAAGAGTGTTTCGAAAACTGGGTTTTCTTGTTAATCAATTTTCGCCGGGGAGTGTTTCGAAAACTTGATATTCATCAGTGTTCACTAATGAGTGTTTCAATAACTTGACTTTCTTGTTAATCAGTTTTCGACGATGAGTGTTTCGAAAAGTTGATATTCACCAGTTTTTGCCGCTGAGTGTTTAGGAAACTTGAAATTCATCAGTTTTCGCCGATGAGTGTTTCGAAAACTTGGTTGACTTGTTAATCAATTTTTGCCGATGAGTGTTTCTAAAACTTGATATTCATTAGTCTTTGCCAATGGGTGTTTCTAAAACTTCATTTTCTTGTTAATCAGTTTTCTCCAATGACTGTTTCGAAAACTTGATACTCAACAGTTTTCGCCGGTGAGCGTTTCGAAAACTTGATATTCATTAGTTTTTGCCAATGGATGTTTCGAAAACTTCATTTTCTTGTTAATCAGTTTTCGCCAATTAGTGTTTCGTAAACTTGATATTCATCAGTTTTCGCCAGTGAGTGTTTTGAAAACTAGATATTCATCAGTTTTCGTCGATGAGTGTTTCGAAAACTTGATATTCATCAGTTTTTGCCAACGAGTGTTTCGAAAACTTGATTTTCTTGTTAATTAATTTTTGCTGATGAGTGTTTCGAAAACTTGATATTCATTAGTTTTCGTCGGTTAGTGTTTTGGAAACATGATTTTCATCAGTTTTTGCCGGTGAGTGTTTCGGAAACTTGATATTCATCAGTTTTCGCCAGTGATTGTTTTGAAAACTTGGTTTTCTGGTTGATCAATTTTTGCCGGTGAGTCTTTCGAAACCATGATATTCATCAATTTTCGCCGATGAGTGTTTTGAAAACTTGATACTCATTAGTTTTTGCCGATGAGTGTTTCGAAAACTTGATATTGATCCGTTTTCGCAGATGAGTGTTTCAAAAACTTGATTTTCTTGTTAATCAGTCTTCGCCGATGAGTGTTTCGAAAACTTGATATTCATCAGTTTTCGCCGGTGAGTGTTTCGAAAACTTGATATTAGTCAGTTTTCGCCACTGAGTGTTTCCAACACTTGAATTTCTTGTTAATCATTTGTCATAAATGAGTATTTCGAAAACTTGATATTCATCAGTTTTCGCCGATGAGTGTTTCGAAAACTTGATATTCATCAGTTTTTGCCGCTGAGTGTTTCGAGTACTTGATATTCATCAGTTTTCGCCGATGAGTGTTTCAAAAAGTTGATATTCATCAATTTTCGTCGATGAGTGTTTCGAAAACTTGGTATTGATCAGTTTTCGCCAATGAGTGTTTCAAAAACTTTTGATCAGTTTTTGCCAGTGAGTGTTTCGAAAACTTGATATTCATCAGGTTTCGCTGGTGAGTTTTTGGAAACTTGAAATTCATCCGTTTTCCCCAATGAGTGTTTCGAAAACATGATTTTCTTGTTAATCAGTTTTCGCCGAGGAGGGTTTCGAAAACTTGATGTCCATCAGTTTTCGCCGATGAGTCTTTCGAAAACTCCATATTCATCCGTCTTCGCCAAGGAGTGTCTAAAAAACTTGGATTTCATGTTAATCAATTTTCGCCAATTACTGTTTCGAAAACTTGATATTCATCAATTTTCGACGGTGAGCGTTTCGAAAACTTGATATTCATTAGTTTTCGCCAATGGGTGTTTCGAAAACTTCATTTTCTTGTTTATCAGTTTTCGCCGATGAGTGTTTCGAAAACTAGATATTCATCAGTTTTCGCCGGAGAGCGTTTCGAAAACTTGATATTAATCAGTTTTCACCAATGAATGTTTCAAATTCTTGATTTTCTTGTTAATCAGTTTTTGCCAATGAGTGTTTCGAAAACTTGATATTCATCAATTTTCGCCGGTGAGTGTTTCGGAAACTTGATATTCATCAGTTTTCGACATGAGCGTTTCAAAAACTTGATTTTCTTGTTAATCAGTTTTCGCCAACGAGTGCTTCGAAAACTTGATATTCATAATTGTTCGCTGATGAGTGTTTCAAAAACTTGATATTCATCAATTTTCGCCAATGAGTATTTCAAAAACATGATTTTCTTGTTAATCAGTGTTTGCCCATGAGTGTTTCGAAAACATGATATTCATTAGTTTTCGCCGTTGAGTGTTTCGGAAACTTGATATTCATCAGTTATCGCCAATGAGTGTTTTGAAATTTTGATTTTCTTGTTAATCAGTTTTCGCGGATGAGTGTTTCGAAAACGTGATATTCATCAGTTTTCGCCACTGAGTGTTTCGAAAACTTGGTTTTCTTGTTAATCAGTTTTCGTTGATGAGTGTTTTGGAAACTTGATATTCATCAGTTTTCGCCGGTGAGTGTTTCCAAAACTTGATATTCCATAGTTTCCGCTAATGAGTGTTTCGAAAACTTGATTTTCTTGTTATTCAGTTTTCGTCGATGAGTGTTTCGAATACTTAGTATTCATCGGTTTTCGCTGGTGAGTGTTTTGAAAACATGATATTCATCAATTTTCGCCAATGAGTGTTTCGAAAACTTAATATTCATCAATTTTAGCCAGTGAGTGTTTCGAAAACTTGATCTTCATCAGTTTTCGGCAGTGAGTGTTTCGAAAACGTGGAATTCATCAGTTTTCGCAAATGAGTGTTTCGAAAACATGATTTTCTTGTTAATCAATTATCGCCAATGAGTGTTTCGAAAACATGATATCCATCGGTTTTCGCCGATGAATCTTTCGAAAACTCGATATTCATTAGTCTTCGCCAATGAGTGTTTTGAAAACTTGGTTTTCTTGTTAATCAATTTTCGTCGACGAGTGTTTCGAAAACTTGATATTCATTAGTTTTGGCCAATGGGTGTTCTGAAAACTTGATTTTCTTGTAAATCAGTTTTCGCCAATTAGTGTTTCGAAAAGTTGATATTCATCAATTTTAACCGGTGAGTGTTTCGAAAACTTGATATTCATCAGTTTTCACCAATGAGTGTTTCGACAACTTGATTTTCTTGTTAATCAGTTTTCGCCGACAAGTGTTTCAAAGACTTGATATTCATCAGTTTTCGTTGATGACGGTTTCGAAAACATGATATTCATCAGTTTTCGCCAGTGAGTGTTTCGAAAACTTGAAATTCATCAGTTTTCGCCAATGAGTTTTTTAATACATGATTTTCTTTTTAATCAATTTTCGTCGATGAGTGCTTCAAAAACTTGATATTCATCAGTGTTCGTCGATGAGTGTTTTGGAAACTTGATATTCATCAGTTTTCGCCAATGAGTTTTTCGAAAAGTTGATTTTCTTGTTAATCAGTTTTCGCCGATGAGTGCTTCAAAAACTTGTTATTCTTCAATTTTCGCAGGTGAGTGTTTCGGAAACTTGATGTTCTTCAGTTTTCGCCAATGAGTGTTTCGAAAACTTGATTTTCTTCGTAATCAGTTTTCACTGATGAGCGCTTCAAAAACATGATATTCATCAGTTTTCGCCGATGAGTGTTTCGAAAACTTGGTATTCATCAGTATTCGCCGGTGAGTGTTTCGGAAATTTGATATTCTTCAGTTTCCGCCAATGAGTGTTTCGAAAACATGATTTTCTTGTGAATCAGTTTTTGTCGTTGATTGTTTCAAAAATTTGATATTCATCAGTTTTCGCTGATGAGTGTTTCGAAAACTTGATATTCATCAGTTCTCGCTGGTGCGTGTTTTAAAAAGTTGATATTCATAAGTTTTCGCCGATGAGTGTTTCAAAAACATAATATTCATTAATTTTCGCCGGTCAGTGTTTCGAAAACTTGATATTGATCAATTTTTGCCAATGAGTGTTTCGAAAACTTGATTTTCTTGTTTATCAGTTTTCGCCGATGGATGTTTCGAAAACATGATATTCATCAGGTTTCGCCGGTGAGTGTTTCGAATACTTGATATTCATCAGTTTTCGCCAATGAGTGTTTCGGAAAATTGATTTTCTTGTTAATCAGTTTTCGCCGATGAGTGTTTCTATAAGTTGATATTCATCAGTTTTCGTTGATGAGTGTTTCGAAAACTTGATATTCATCAGTTTTCCCCGATGAGTGTTTCGAAAGCTTGATTTTCTTGTTAATCAGTTTTCGTCGTTGAGCGTTTCGAAAACTTGATATTCGTTTGTTTCCGCCGGTGAGTGTTTCGGAAACTTGATATTCATTAGTTTTCGCCAATAAGTGTTTTGAAAACTTGATTTTCTTGTTAATCAGTTTTCCCCGATGAGTGCTTCGAAAAATTGATATTCTTCAGTGTTTGCCGATGAGTGCTTCGAAAAATTGATATTCTTCAGTGTTCGCCGATCAGTGTTTTGAAAACTTGATATTCATCAGTTTTCGCCGGTGACGTTTCGAAAACTTGATATTCATTACTTTTCGCCAATGGTTGTTTCGAAAACTTCATTTTCTTGTTGATCAGTTTTCGCCAATGATTGTTTCGAAAACTTGATATTCATCAATTTTTGTCGATGAGTGTTTCGAAAACTCGATATTCATTAGTTTTCGCCAATGACTGTTTCGAAAACATGATTTTCTTGTTAATTAGTTTTCGCCAATCAGTGTTTCCAAAACTTGATATTCATATGTTTACGCTGGTGAGTGTTTCAAAAACTTGAAATTGATCAGTTTTCGCCAATGAGTGTTTCGAAAACTTGATTTTCTTGTCAATCAGTTTTTGGCGATGAGTGCTTTGAAAAATTGATATTCTTCAGTGTTCGCCAATAAGTGTTTCGAAAACGTGATATTCTTCAGCTTTCGCCGATGAGTGTTTCGAAAACTTGATATTCATCAGTTTTCGCCGATGAGTGTTTCAAAAAGTTGATATTCATTTGTTTTCGTCGATCAGTATTTCGAAAACTTGATATTCATCAGTTTTTGCCAATGAGTGTTTCGAAACTTGATATTAATTAGTTTTCGTCGGTGAGTGTTTCGAAAACTTGATATTCATCAGTTTTCGCCAATAAGTGTTTCGAAAACATGATTATCTTGTTAATCAGTTTTCGCCGATGAGTGCTTCGAAAACTTGATATCCATCAGTTTTCGCTGATGAGTGTTTCGAAAACTCGATATTCATCAGTTTTCGCCAATGAGTGTTTCGAAAAGTTGGTTATCCTGTTAATCAATTTTCGCCGATGAGTGTTTCGAAAACACGATATTCAGTAGTTTCCGCCAATGGGTGTTTCGAAAACTTCATTTTCTTGTTAATAAATTTTTGCCAATGAGTGTTTCGATAACTTGATTTTCTTCTTAATCAGTTTTCGCCGGTGAGTTTTTCGAAAACTTGATATTCATAAGTTTTCGACATGAGTGTTTCGAAAACATGATTTTCTTGTTAATCAGTTTTCGCCGATGAGTGCTTCGAAACCTTGATATTCATCATTGTTCGCCGATGAGTGTTTCGGAAACTTTATATTTATCAATTTTCGCCAATGAGTGTTTCGAAAACTTGATTTTCTTGTTAATCAAGTTTCGCCGATGAGTGTTTCGAAAACTTGATATTCATCAGTTTTCGCCTATGAGTGTTTCGAGAACATGATATTCATAAGTTTTTTCCAATGAGTGTTTCGAAAACTTGGTTTCCTTGTTCATCAGTTTTCGCCGACGAGTGTTTCGAATACTTGATATTCATTAGTTTCCGCCTATGAGTGTTTCAAAAACTTCATTTTCTTGTTAATCAGTTTTCGCCAATGAGTGTTTTGAAAACTTGATATTCGTCAGTTTTCGCCAATGAGTATTTCGAAAACTTGACATTCATTAATTTTCGCCGGTGAGTGTTTCAAATACTTGATATTCATCAGTTTTCGCCAATGATTGTTTCGAAAAATTGATTTTCTTCTTAATCAGTTTTCGTCGTTAAGCGTTTCAAAAAGTTGATATTCATCAGTTTTCGTCGATGAGTGTTTCGAAAACTTGACATTCATCAGTTTTCACCGATGAGTGTTTCGAAAACTCGATATTCATCAGTTTTCGCGAATGAGTGTATCGAAAACTTGGTTTTCTTGTTAATCAATTTTCGCCGATGAGTGTTTCGAAAACATGATATTCATTAGTTTATGCCAATGGGTGTTTCGAAAACTTCATTTTCTTGTTAATCAATTTTCGCCAATTAGTGTTTCGAAAACTTGATATTCATCAGTTTTCGCTAGTGAGTGTTTCAAAAACTTGATATTCATCAGTTTTCACAATGAGTGTTTCGATAACTTGATTTTCTTGTTAATCAGTTTTCGCCGGTGAGTGTTTCGAAAACTTAATATTCATCAGTTTTCGACATGAGTGTTTCGAAAATTTAATTTTCTTTTTATTCAGTTTTTGCCGTTGATTGCTTCGAAAACTTGATATTCATCATTCTTCGCCGATGAGTGTTTAGGAAACTTGATATTCATCAATTTTCGCCAATGAGTGTTTCGAAAACTTTATTTTCTTGATTATCAGTGTTTGTCGATGAGTGTTTCAAAAACTTGATATTCATTAGTTTTCGCCATTGAGTGTATTGGAAACTAGATATTCATCAGTTTTCGCCGATGAGTGTTTCGAAAACTTGATTTTCTTGTTCATCCGTTTTCGCCAATGAGTGTTTCGAAAAATTGATATGCATCAGTTTTCGCCTATGAGTGTTTCGAAAACATGATATTCATCAGTTTTTGCCAATGACTGTTTCGAAAACATGGCTTTCATGTTAATTAGTTTTCGTCGATGAGTGTTTTGAAAAGATAATATTCATTAGTTTTCGCCGGTGAGTGTTTCCAAAACATGACATTCATCAATTTTCGCCAATGAGTGTTTCAAAAACTTGATTTTCTTGTTAATCAGTTTTCGCCGATGAGTGTTTCGAAAACTTGATATTCATCAGTTTTTGCCGATGAGTGTTTCGAAAACATGATATTCATCAGTTTTCACCAATGAGTGTTTCGAAAACATGATATTCATCAGTTTTTGCCGGTGAGTGTTTCGAAAACTTGATATTCATTAGTTTTCGCCAATGAGTGTTTCGAAAACTTGATTTTCTTGTTAATCAATTTTCGCCGATGAGTGCTTCGAAAACTTGATATTCATCAGTGTTCGAAGATGAGTGTTTCGAAAACTTGATATTCATCAGTTTTTGCCGATGAGTGTTTCGAAAACTTGATATTCATCGATTTTCGTCGGTGAGTGTTTTGTATACTTCATATTCATCAGTTTTCGCCAATGAGTGTTTCGGAAACTTAATATTCATCAGTTTTTGCCGATGAGCGTTTCAAAAACTTGATATTCATCAGTTTTCGTCGATGAGAGTTTCGAAAACTTGACATTCATCAGTTTTCGCCGATGAGTGTTTCGAAAACTTCATATTCATCAGTTTTTGCCACTGAGTGTTTCAAAAACTTGATTTTCTTATTAATCAATTTTCGCTGATGAGTGTTTCGGAAACTTGATATTCATCAATTTTCGCCAGTGACTGTTTCGAAAACTTGAAATTCATTAGTTTTCGCCAACGAGTGTTTCAAAAACTTTATTTTCTTGTTAATCAGTTTTCGCCGATAAGTGCTTCAAAAACTTGATATTCATCAGTGTTCGCCGATGAGTGTTTCAGAAACTTGACGTTCTTCAGTTTTTGGCAAGAAGTGTTTCGAAAACTTGATTTTCTCGTTAATCAGTTTGCGCCGATGAGTGTTTCGAAAACTTGATATTCATCAGTTTTCGTCAATTAGTGTTTCAAAAACTTGATATTCTTTAGTTTTTGCCAATGAGTGTTTAGAAAACTTGATTTTCTTGTTAATCGGTTTTTGCCGATGAGTGTTTCGAAAACATGATATTCATCAGTTTTCACCCGTTAGTATTTCGGAAACTTGATATTCATCAGTTTTCGCCCGTGAGTATTTCGAAAACTTGATTTTCTTGTTAATCAGTTTTCGCCTATGAGTGTTTTGAAAACTTGATATTCCTCAGTTTTCGCTGATTAGTGTTTCGGAAGCTTGATATTCATCAGTTTTTGCCGCCGAGTGTTTGGTGTAACGTCCTAGTTTCTTTATTGATTTTAGTTGCGGAATTAGGTTATTTACTTAACTTCTTAAAAACCCGGTCTAATTTTTTTTTTTTTTTCCTTTCATGAAGTTAAGTTTTCCCCAGGATCGTTTACTCTCGGTTGGTTACTTTAACCTAAGAAACTAGAAGTTACATGTTTGAAACTCTCACGCTCTCCCAACATACACATACCAATAAGGTTTAACTGGAATGAGGTATTAAACCTCTGCATATTACCTAAACAGTTAAAACCTAAGTTCTCAACATAAATCCATACAAACATATATACATACAGACATAAGTATTTAAGTTAGTGGCTCGCAGGCCCAAAATAGTAAGTAGTGAGTCTAACTAGAGTGACATCAGAGTCACTGCCAAAAATGTGAGTCAGCTCCCGCTATCTGTCCACCTCACCCATTTCTAAGTCCCTGGGGCATCAACCGAAGGGAAGAAGAAAAGGATGTTAACCGCCTTCAGGATTTGGAAGTAACCCAGAAGGGGAACCTCCAGGATCTCTACCTCAATCTCCAGCATCAGTATGTACCTGGGCATCTGAACACACTAACGTAATGAGATATGAAATCCCAGTAACGTAGATTACCATTTTTATAAAAACTAATTAGTGGTTCAGCTGCATTACTAAGAATACAGAAAAATACTTCCTTCCCAATCAACAGATAATTCAAACCATAGCAAACATCAATCACAAGATATTTCCATTTAACAGGTTTATGAATATGAAATTATGCTGAAAAGCTGTAAACGGATAAAAGTCATTTTCCTTTTCAAAATATGCACGTTTACCACTACATGCACTTATCCGCCATGCCACAATCATCCGGTCTTCTCCAAGACCTGTACAACTGGTTAAACCATTACCATTAATTCAAAACAATCTAATGAAACAGGACAATACCGACTTACCATTTAACACTATGGAAAGCCTGCCCAAATAAGGCTAAACAAGAATTACCCAACATTCCAGGGCGTCCCCCGGTGTGCGCACAAAGTTAGAACCTTAGGATCACCAGTCCCGGACTGGATTGTTTCCTCACTAGTTGCTAGGCAGCTACGTCCCGGACGCATTCCTAGCCAGCCTAGTGTGTCCTTTTCATACAGATCAAATAATATAATTTTTATCCATAGGTAATGTTTACTCAGTTGCTAATTCAATTGCCTCTCCAGGGCATAAAAATACAAATATTGCCTCTCCGGGGCATCAAAATACAAATATTGCCTCTCCAGGGCAAATTTACCATTTTACCCCTCCAGGGGCATATGCACATCAGAACACAGATGCATGCTCGAAATCCTGCCTTTCAGGGCATTTTAGTTTCACATATGCATGCTAAAGCTCAGTTTCATGATTTGGATGCCACACACTTAAACAGCCTGATAAAATTCATAAATTCATTCACCGGTCAACAAAAGTCAAACAGAAGTCAACCGCTTTTGTCAAGTATAACTTGTACAGCAAGTAACAGGCATAACTATCAATTTAAGCACCCAAAAATCATGAAATTTTTACCACAAGCATCATTAATACAAGCTTAACAGTCTCAGCAAATTTTCCAGCAAAGATAATTGTACTTGGACCCTTAAATTTACAAATCTTTTCAAAAGAGTCCATTTCTTTAAAACAAGAGAATTCAAGGTTCATTCCCAGCAATTAGACCTTACTCAGCCATCCAAAGAGTCAATTAGGACCTGCTACACACATCCAGACAATCCCAACAGAATTGAACCAGAATTTGGGCAGAAATGGGATTTTTCAGCTTTTCTCAAGTTTTTCTTGCAATTTAGTCCCTATAAAGACCCAAATTCTGTTCTGGGTTGTTTCAAACCAAAATCAAAGTGCAGAAAGTACCTAAAGACTACTTGTGACTTGCTCATGCAGTTTTCACAGAAAAATAACACCCAGAGATCATATTTTTGCAGCAAAATGCATGGAATTTTCTAGAAATCACATTAGGTTATAAAATGGGGTTAAAGGCCACTTTGACCACTTCCCTGCAAATACAGAGGACCACAATAATCCATGTAACAAGGAAATACAGAAACCCAGCCCCAAATCTCTTAATTTACGCAGATTCTACAAAAAGGGCAAAAACAGAAAAATCAGTTCACTTTAGTCCCTGTTTCCTACACTTTTCTGTTCTGACCACTATCAGCCCAATTTTAGCATTTCATAAGCAAGATAAGACCACTTGTAGCTTGCACAGCAAGTGGGTGCAGCCACATCAGTACAGAATTGCCATTTTTGCAAGCATCCCTCTCTTTTCACTATTTTTCCTCTTTTTGACCCTTTTATGTTCTCTAGGTCATTACTTGGGTTCTTTTTCTGTTTGGTGAGGGTACTTAGGAGGTTTAGAGGGTGGGAGGACAGACCTACCCTCTTAGAACCTGAGTACCAAAAATCTTAAGCCATTAATGCCTCTTTCCATATCTCCCTTACTCCATTTTTCCTCTAGAAGTATATGAACCTCACCACTCTTTTCTTTTCACTCTAGGCATTTTCTTTCACTATTTTGTGCTTCCCTTAACCTCATAAATTAGGTTTAGCAGTAAGGGTGAACCTCACAGACCCCTAACTGCATGTTTTTGTCACTTAAACCACTTAGGGCATTTAGAACTAATTCAATCAAGATATATTCAATGACTTTAAGAAACTTAATGATGCAGCCATATACACAAATCTACTAGGCTTAAGACCTTTAACTATACTCCCATAGTGGTAATTTCAGCAAGCATTTTTCAGAGTATAAGTAAGTTAGGAACCCTTTTAGAGCATATCAAACTTCACAACTTAAATTCCCAAATTAAATGGCAAAATTTCCATTTTCACTAACCCTTTTATTCTCAAACCGTAAGCTTCATACAAGGCCCACTAGAAGTTCATGTTTAAAGGTCCCTAACCTCTTTTTGTTTCCTCATTATAGTAAGTTTACTCAAATTTATCAGCTATCACTTGCAAGAAAACAGTAGAAAGTGATCATTTTGCAGTAATTGAAAATAGAACAGCAATTCATCTCTATGAACTTCCATTTTTCTTTCTACTTGGCCATTTCTCACATTTCACACCAGAACTATAGCTTTTAAGTTCATTCAGAAGCTATCAACACATCATTTTCAATTTGAAAGGAGTGAAAAGCAGCTTAAGGATGATTTACAGCAAAGAAACACAACTCAGCCATGAACACAGTTTTTCTTTTATGAAAATTTGCCATGTTTTACTAAAAGCTTCACTACAGAAACAGAAATTTCATGAGCAACTAGAGCAAGATTCCAACTTTACCTAATCCTATTACCACTTATTAGTCTATCCAGACACAGTTCACCACCCAGAATGCCAGGAATCATCAAAACAACAAGCATGTAATTTTATATCAGAAAATAGTAAATTTAGCAGAAAATCAGTAGACTTTCGAGGCTCTGAACCCCTGTATGGCAGCCTCTGATCATGCATGCATTGATGGGGTTTTAAAGATTATCTTCTTAGCTTTCTAATGACTACTCACACACTCAAATTGGATAACAGATGAAAGAGATATGCCTCATGGAAGCTTCACTGCCCAAAACAGAGCATTCTGTGGCAGCCTCGGGAAAATGAGTCATAGAGGCTCATACCACCATTTCTGGTGGATGCTCTTGGCTCAGTGGTGGAGAAGGAAGGGTAACACTACGTTACCTTGATTTCCAGAAGAAGAAACACGGATTTGGACCTCTGAATGGCTTGGGCAAACTGATGCAAACACAGCAGAATTTTGGTGTGTGGGTGTGTGTTGATTTTCAGCTTTTCTTTCTGCCTCCAGCTGCTAAATCTCGATTCCCCCAGCTCCCTCACAACTTCAGCTTCTCTCTGAACCCATTCTCACTTGCTCTCAGCTCCCTTTCTCTGGTTTCACTGGCTGGTGGTCACTCCCCTCGGTTTCACTCTCTTTTTATGGCACTCAAGACATGTGAGCTGAAATGATGATGGAGGCAAGGTGTCCAGCTGTTGGTGCCTCTTAATGTCGTGCTAGGACACCTAAGGGTGTTTTGCTGGCAGCTTAAAGGGCTGTTTGGGTGGGTAATATATGCTTAAGTCTTAGTTTAGGTGCATGGGTGAGTGAAGCTCAAATAGATGCCTATTTTAAGTCATAAAATGGTGGGTTTTGGCATTTTAAACTTTATTTCTGGCCACTTTCTCCTTGTTTTCGGTTTCCTCAAGTTGTTGGCATATATAAACATCTTAATTGGGTCTTTACTAGGCTTAATAAGTAGTAGATTCGGTTACAAATGCTCAAAAAGGCATTAAAGGGGGTTTATTTGTAATAATTTCCTACTTATTGCTATTTTTAAAATGTGTAACTTACTTAATCATGTTTGATTTTGATTTAATTTCATGGCTGGTACCTTGTAGGATAGTTTAGGGTGTCTCCAAGGGGTTAAATTGAGCTTCCTTAGGCCTTAAGTAAGCTAAAGGGGTTAAAGCTCTCATTTTCCAGTTCTTTCATTTTAGTCTTGAATTTTTACTGGAAAAAATGTGTCCTTTTAGGACTTTTCTTGAGGTTGGGGTCCCTTAGTTAGGTCTTATGGTGTCTCTAGAGTGTCCTAGGGTATCTTTCTAGGGTCAAATAGGTCTTTTCTGCCCTATTTCACTCACTAAAAAAAAGGTTAAAACTAACTTATTCTTTTCAATTTAGTCCCTAGGGTTAGGGTTAGGGTTCCTCTGGTCATTTTTCTCTGGTTTTTGGGTCTCTTGACCTCTAGTTAGGGTTTCATAAGCTCAATTACAAACAAAAACAAAAGAAAACACATCCAAACACTCAAAAATCAAAAACTGAAACAAATTAAAAGAAAGTCAACACAAAAGTCAACTACTTAGAAAAGTCAACACTTTGACTTTTTGGTCAAAGTGGGATTTCCATTTTTGGGATGTTACAATACTCCCTCCCTTATTGAAATTTTGCCCTCAAAATTTAAGAAAAAGGTACCTGCAAATAATGCCGGATACTGTTGTCTCATGTCCTCCTCGCGTTCCCAAGTCATTTCCTGTGTCGAGACATCTTGCCACAACACCTTGACTAATGGAACGGTCTTACTCCGAAGTTGTCTGGTTTCAAACTCCAGAATTTTCACAGGGACTGAGGGGTAAGTTAAATTTTCTTTTAATTCTACCGGCTCAGTTTTGAGTACATGTGAAGGGTCACGAATGTATTTACGGAGTTGAGAAACATGGAATACGTTGTGAAGGTAGGACAGCTTTGGGGGCAGGGCTATTTGATATGCCGCCAGACCGATTCTCTTAAGAATTTGATAGGGACCTATGAATCGCGGATGTAATTTACGTGCTTTTAGTGATCTCCCTATGCCTGTCATTGGGGTTACCTTGAGGAATACATGGTCTCCCTCATTGAACTCTAGTGGCTTCCTCCTTTGATTAGCATAATTTTCTTGCCTCTGTTGGGCAACTCTCATCTTTTCCCTAATCATACGGAGTTGTTCCGTAGTTTGGCGAACTATGTCCGGCCCTAACATTCTTTCCTCGCCGACTTCCGTCCAACACAGTGGGGACCTACACTCCCTTCCATAGAGAGCTGCATACGGTGCCATGCCTATACTAGAGTGATAGCTATTGTTGTAGGCAAATTCTACCAGTGGCAAGTAGGCATCCCAGGTGCCTTCTTGCTCCAGTGCACACGATCGAAGCATATCCTCGAGAGTTTGAATCGTTCTCTCGAATTGGCCATCAGTTTGAGGATGGTATGCTGTGTTAAACCTCAACTGTGTCCCTAAGGCTTTCTGTAGAGCTTGCCAGAATCGTGAAGTGAATCTGGGATCTCTGTCGGACACTATGCTGGTAGGCACTCCGTGGAGTCTCACTATTTCCTTAATGTAGATTTGGGCTAGTCTTTCTAAGGAAAATGCGATCTTGATGGGTAAAAAGTGAGCGGACTTTGTAAGTCTATCCACAATTACCCAGATCGAGTCATTACCGGAAAGGGTCCTAGGCAGTCCTACTACAAAATCCATGGTAATTTGGTCCCATTTCCACTCGGGTATGGCTAAAGGTTGCAGCATCCCCGAGGGTTTTTGATGTTCTATTTTGACCTGTTGGCAGGTCAGACACTTTCCCACGTACTCGACTATGTTTTTCTTCATCCCTGGCCACCAGAATTTCTTTTTCAGGCCTTGGTACATCTTGGTCATACCGGGATGAACGGTGTACATGCTCCTATGTGCCTCATCTAAGATCTTATTTCTTAACTCAGGGTCACTAGGAATTACTATCCTATCCCTAAATAACAGTACCCCGTCCTCCGCTTCGTGAAAATCAGGTTGTTTCCTTAGGACATCTAGGGTTTCATCCTTAATTTGGGCTTTCAATTCCTGCAACTCAGGTGGGGCCATACGGTAAGGTGTGATTGATATGGGTCCGGTTCCAGGCATAAGATCTATGGAAAACTCTATTTCTCTCTCCGGAGGCAACTCATGTATTTCATCAGGGAAAACATCACTAAAATCCCTAACCACTGGAATTAAACTAATTTTCTCTTCTGTACTCAAGGTCCTAGGTTCTCTGACAGTACAGGCATTTAAATAGATCACTGATTTAGCAGCGCAATCTAACACAGCACGATTCTTAGATAGCCAATCCATTCCTAAGATTATGTCTATGGTGGTCATATTCAAGCAGATAAGGTTGGCATGAAAAAGTTTAGAATTAATAGTGATGGGGCAGTTTAAACAAGTATGAGTAGCAATCAATCTTTTCCCCAAAGGGGTGGAAACATGCAATTCACATATCAAGGGTTGGGTAGAAAGATGTAGGGTTTTCACACATGCCTCAGAAATAAAAGAGTGGGTGGCTCCTGAGTCGAATAGAATTTTAAAATTTATGTTTTGAATCTTACCCGTGCCCTCTATGAGATCCTCAGTTTGTTGGTTGACAACTCCGTCCAGAGCAAAGACTCTTCCAACAGCCGATATCCGGTTTCCGTTCCCTACAGGATCTTTGACCTTGCATGTCCTGGCAAAATGTCCCGTCTTCCCGCACCGATAGCAGGTTAGGAAGGGTTGAGTAGGATAGTGTTCCCTATTGCACTTGGCGCATCGAGGACGATTCACTCCAGTAGGGGCAGTTCTGCTGGTACCTCCCTGAGCAGGTTTGAAGTTTGGCTTCCTCACATTAAGGTTATTTTGGGGTCTCCGGTTGAATCTCTGGTTCACTAAGGCCCTATCACTCAGATTTTTGCTAATGATACGGCATTTGTTTACTAGTTCCGCATAGTTCTTTATTTCTAGCGGGGCTACTTGGGTCTTTATGTTTAGGTCTAACCCGGCCTCAAACTGACTCGCCTTCCATCCCTCATCGTGTCTAAACTTCAGGTAAGTAGAGAATTTGGCAAGTTCCTCAAACTTGGCCAAATACTCATCAAAGGGTCTCCCTCTCTGTTTCAGCTGTAGAAACTCAATCTCTCTTTCTTTCTTTACACTCTCTGGATAATACTTTGCTAGAAAGGCTTCCCTAAAGGCTTCCCAGGTCAAAGGTTGATTCCTACCCTCGAGTAGCTGTCTGGCTCCACGCCACCAGTACTCAGCCTCACCTTGCAGTTGATAGACCGCAAAGGTTAACTTTTGTGGATCAGGGGTGTAAAGTACCTCAAACAGCTTTTCTAGTTCCCTCAACCATTCCTCAGCTACAGTCGGGTCATAGGTACCTCTGAAAACAGGAGGCTTAGCCTTCTGGAATTCAGCCCATCCCAAGTTATTACCCTCATGGTGCCCATTATCATGTTGATCATGGTTATGGTTACCCTGGGCCTGGCGGAGTACCTCGGTAGTTGCTGAGGCCTGGTCTCTCATAGCTTGTGCCATGTTTTCGAATGCGTGCATCATTTGACGCACCATGTCACTTTCAGGTTGCCTATTGTTAGCACCTCTCCTAGCATTTGCCATAGCTTTCTGCTAAACAAAAATATCATCAAGGTGATCAATCTCAATAATACTGTTAAATAGAGAAAAGTACAGCAAATAGAGGAGATATGTAACATTCTAGGGTTCCTAGCACACTCATAGACTCAATTCACTCAAACTGGCATGCTCAGCTGAGTTTATCCGATCAGTGTTTATGCTAGGCTATTCTACCTATGAATTAGCAGAGTTCTAATAACCAGGCTCTGATACCATAAATGTAACGTCCTAGTTTCTTTATTGATTTTAGTTGCGGAATTAGGTTATTTACTTAACTTCTTAAAAACCCGGTCTAATTTTTTTTTTTTTTTTCCTTTCATGAAGTTAAGTTTTCCCCAGGATCGTTTACTCTCGGTTGGTTACTTTAACCTAAGAAACTAAAAGTTACATGTTTGAAACTCTCACGCTCTCCCAACATACACATACCAATAAGGTTTAACTGGAATGAGGTATTAAACCTCTGCATATTACCTAAACAGTTAAAACCTAAGTTCTCAACATAAATCCATACAAACATATATACATACAGACATAAGTATTTAAGTTAGTGGCTCGCAGGCCCAAAATAGTAAGTAGTGAGTCTAACTAGAGTGACATCAGAGTCACTGCCAAAAATGTGAGTCAGCTCCCGCTATCTGTCCACCTCACCCATTTCTAAGTCCCTGGGGCATCAACCGAAGGGAAGAAGAAAAGGATGTTAACCGCCTTCAGGATTTGGAAGTAACCCAGAAGGGGAACCTCCAGGATCTCTACCTCAATCTCCAGCATCAGTATGTACCTGGGCATCTGAACACACTAACGTAATGAGATATGAAATCCCAGTAACGTAGATTACCATTTTTATAAAAACTAATTAGTGGTTCAGCTGCATTACTAAGAATACAGAAAAATACTTCCTTCCCAATCAACAGATAATTCAAACCATAGCAAACATCAATCACAAGATATTTCCATTTAACAGGTTTATGAATATGAAATTATGCTGAAAAGCTGTAAACGGATAAAAGTCATTTTCCTTTTCAAAATATGCACGTTTACCACTACATGCACTTATCCGCCATGCCACAATCATCCGGTCTTCTCCAAGACCTGTACAACTGGTTAAACCATTACCATTAATTCAAAACAATCTAATGAAACAGGACAATACCGACTTACCATTTAACACTATGGAAAGCCTGCCCAAATAAGGCTAAACAGGAATTACCCAACATTCCAGGGCGTCCCCCGGTGTGTGCACAAAGTTAGAACCTTAGGATCACCAGTCCCGGACTGGATTGTTTCCTCACTAGTTGCTAGGCAGCTACGTCCCGGACGCATTCCTAGCCAGCCTAGTGTGTCCTTTTCATACAGATCAAATAATATAATTTTTATCCATAGGTAATGTTTACTCAGTTGCTAATTCAATTGCCTCTCCAGGGCATAAAAATACAAATATTGCCTCTCCGGGGCATAAAATACAAATATTGCCTCTCCAGGGCAAATTTACCATTTTACCCCTCCAGGGGCATATGCACATCAGAACACAGATGCATGCTCGAAATCCTGCCTTTCAGGGCATTTTAGTTTCACATATGCATGCTAAAGCTCAGTTTCATGATTTGGATGCCACACACTTAAACAGCCTGATAAAATTCATAAATTCATTCACCGGTAACAAAAGTCAAACAGAAGTCAACCGCTTTTGTCAAGTATAACTTGTACAGCAAGTAACAGGCATAACTATCAATTTAAGCACCCAAAAATCATGAAATTTTTACCACAAGCATCATTAATACAAGCTTAACAGTCTCAGCAAATTTTCCAGCAAAGATAATTGTACTTGGACCCTTAAATTTACAAATCTTTTCAAAAGAGTCCATTTCTTTAAAACAAGAGAATTCAAGGTTCATTCCCAGCAATTAGACCTTACTCAGCCATCCAAAGAGTCAATTAGGACCTGCTACACACATCCAGACAATCCCAACAGAATTGAACCAGAATTTGGGCAGAAATGGGATTTTTCAGCTTTTCTCAAGTTTTTCTTGCAATTTAGTCCCTATAAAGACCCAAATTCTGTTCTGGGTTGTTTCAAACCAAAATCAAAGTGCAGAAAGTACCTAAAGACTACTTGTGACTTGCTCATGCAGTTTTCACAGAAAAATAACACCCAGAGATCATATTTTTGCAGCAAAATGCATGGAATTTTCTAGAAATCACATTAGGTTATAAAATGGGGTTAAAGGCCACTTTGACCACTTCCCTGCAAATACAGAGGACCACAATAATCCATGTAACAAGGAAATACAGAAACCCAGCCCCAAATCTCTTAATTTACGCAGATTCTACAAAAAGGGCAAAAACAGAAAAATCAGTTCACTTTAGTCCCTGTTTCCTACACTTTTCTGTTCTGACCACTATCAGCCCAATTTTAGCATTTCATAAGCAAGATAAGACCACTTGTAGCTTGCACAGCAAGTGGGTGCAGCCACATCAGTACAGAATTGCCATTTTTGCAAGCATCCCTCTCTTTTCACTATTTTTCCTCTTTTTGACCCTTTTATGTTCTCTAGGTCATTACTTGGGTTCTTTTTCTGTTTGGTGAGGGTACTTAGGAGGTTTAGAGGGTGGGAGGACAGACCTACCCTCTTAGAACCTGAGTACCAAAAATCTTAAGCCATTAATGCCTCTTTCCATATCTCCCTTACTCCATTTTTCCTCTAGAAGTATATGAACCTCACCACTCTTTTCTTTTCACTCTAGGCATTTTCTTTCACTATTTTGTGCTTCCCTTAACCTCATAAATTAGGTTTAGCAGTAAGGGTGAACCTCACAGACCCCTAACTGCATGTTTTTGTCACTTAAACCACTTAGGGCATTTAGAACTAATTCAATCAAGAGATATTCAATGACTTTAAGAAACTTAATGATGCAGCCATATACATAAATCTACTAGGCTTAAGACCTTTAACTATACTCCCATAGTGGTAATTTCAGCAAGCATTTTTCAGAGTATAAGTAAGTTAGGAACCCTTTTAGAGCATATCAAACTTCACAACTTAAATTCCCAAATTAAATGGCAAAATTTCCATTTTCACTAACCCTTTTATTCTCAAACCGTAAGCTTCATACAAGGCCCACTAGAAGTTCATGTTTAAAGGTCCCTAACCTCTTTTTGTTTCCTCATTATAGTAAGTTTACTCAAATTTATCAGCTATCACTTGCAAGAAAACAGTAGAAAGTGATCATTTTGCAGTAATTGAAAATAGAACAGCAATTCATCTCTATGAACTTCCATTTTTCTTTCTACTTGGCCATTTCTCACATTTCACACCAGAACTATAGCTTTTAAGTTCATTCAGAAGCTATCAACACATCATTTTCAATTTGAAAGGAGTGAAAAGCAGCTTAAGGATGATTTACAGCAAAGAAACACAACTCAGCCATGAACACAGTTTTTCTTTTATGAAAATTTGCCATGTTTTACTAAAAGCTTCACTACAGAAACAGAAATTTCATGAGCAACTAGAGCAAGATTCCAACTTTACCTAATCCTATTACCACTTATTAGTCTATCCAGACACAGTTCACCACCCAGAATGCCAGGAATCATCAAAACAACAAGCATGTAATTTTATATCAGAAAACAGTAAATTTAGCAGAAAATCAGTAGACTTTCGAGGCTCTGAACCCCTGTACGGCAGCCTCTGATCATGCATGCATTGATGGGGTTTTAAAGATTATCTTCTTAGCTTTCTAATGACTACTCACACACTCAAATTGGATAACAGATGAAAGAGATATGCCTCATGGAAGCTTCACTGCCCAAAACAGAGCATTCTGTGGCAGCCTCGGGAAAATGAGTCATAGAGGCTCATACCACCATTTCTGGTGGATGCTCTTGGCTCAGTGGTGGAGAAGGAAGGGTAACACTACGTTACCTTGATTTCCAGAAGAAGAAACACGGATTTGGACCTCTGAATGGCTTGGGCAAACTGATGCAAACACAGCAGAATTTTGGTGTGTGGGTGTGTGTTGATTTTCAGCTTTTCTTTCTGCCTCCAGCTGCTAAATCTCGATTCCCCCAGCTCCCTCACAACTTCAGCTTCTCTCTGAACCCATTCTCACTTGCTCTCAGCTCCCTTTCTCTGGTTTCACTGGCTGGTGGTCACTCCCCTCGGTTTCACTCTCTTTTTATGGCACTCAAGACATGTGAGCTGAAATGATGATGGAGGCAAGGTGTCCAGCTGTTGGTGCCTCTTAATATCGTGCTAGGACACCTAAGGGTGTTTTGCTGGCAGCTTAAAGGGCTGTTTGGGTGGGTAATATATGCTTAAGTCTTAGTTTAGGTGCATGGGTGAGTGAAGCTCAAATAGATGCCTATTTTAAGTCATAAAATGGTGGGTTTTGGCATTTTAAACTTTATTTCTGGCCACTTTCTCCTTGTTTTCGGTTTCCTCAAGTTGTTGGCATATATAAACATCTTAATTGGGTCTTTACTAGGCTTAATAAGTAGTAGATTCGGTTACAAATGCTCAAAAAGGCATTAAAGGGGGTTTATTTGTAATAATTTCCTACTTATTGCTATTTTTAAAATGTGTAACTTACTTAATCATGTTTGATTTTGATTTAATTTCATGGCTGGTACCTTGTAGGATAGTTTAGGGTGTCTCCAAGGGGTTAAATTGAGCTTCCTTAGGCCTTAAGTAAGCTAAAGGGGTTAAAGCTCTCATTTTCCAGTTCTTTCATTTTAGTCTTGAATTTTTACTGGAAAAAATGTGTCCTTTTAGGACTTTTCTTGAGGTTGGGGTCCCTTAGTTAGGTCTTAGGGTGTCTCTAGAGTGTCCTAGGGTATCTTTCTAGGGTCAAATAGGTCTTTTCTGCCCTATTTCACTCACTAAAAAAAAGGTTAAAACTAACTTATTCTTTTCAATTTAGTCCCTAGGGTTAGGGTTAGGGTTCCTCTGGTCATTTTTCTCTGGTTTTTGGGTCTCTTGACCTCTAGTTAGGGTTTCATAAGCTCAATTACAAACAAAAACAAAAGAAAACACATCCAAACACTCAAAAATCAAAAAGTCAAACAAATTAAAAGAAAGTCAACACAAAAGTCAACTACTTAGAAAAGTCAACACTTTGACTTTTTGGTCAAAGTGGGATTTCCATTTTTGGGATGTTACAATACTCCCTCCCTTATTGAAATTTTGCCCTCAAAATTTAAGAAAAAGGTACCTGCAAATAATGCCGGATACTGTTGTCTCATGTCCTCCTCGCGTTCCCAAGTCATTTCCTGTGTCGAGACATCTTGCCACAACACCTTGACTAATGGAACGGTCTTACTCCGAAGTTGTCTGGTTTCAAACTCCAGAATTTTCACAGGGACTGAGGGGTAAGTTAAATTTTCTTTTAATTCTACCGGCTCAGTTTTGAGTACATGTGAAGGGTCACGAATGTATTTACGGAGTTGAGAAACATGGAATACGTTGTGAAGGTAGGACAGCTTTGGGGGCAGGGCTATTTGATATGCCGCCAGACCGATTCTCTTAAGAATTTGATAGGGACCTATGAATCGCGGATGTAATTTACGTGCTTTAGTGATCTCCCTATGCCTGTCATTGGGGTTACCTTGAGGAATACATGGTCTCCCTCATTGAACTCTAGTGGCTTCCTCCTTTGATTAGCATAATTTTCTTGCCTCTGTTGGGCAACTCTCATCTTTTCCCTAATCATACGGAGTTGTTCTGTAGTTTGGCGAACTATGTCCGGCCCTAACATTCTTTCCTCGCCGACTTCCGTCCAACACAGTGGGGACCTACACTCCCTTCCATAGAGAGCTGCATACGGTGCCATGCCTATACTAGAGTGATAGCTATTGTTGTAGGCAAATTCTACCAGTGGCAAGTAGGCATCCCAGGTGCCTTCTTGCTCCAGTGCACACGATCGAAGCATATCCTCGAGAGTTTGTATCGTTCTCTCTGACTGGCCATCAGTCTGAGGATGGTATGCTGTGCTAAACCTCAACTGTGTCCCTAAGGCTTTCTGTAGAGCTTGCCAGAATCGTGAAGTGAATCTGGGATCTCTGTCGGACACTATGCTGGTAGGCACTCCGTGGAGTCTCACTATTTCCTTAATATAGGTTTGGGCTAGTCTTTCTAAGGAAAATGCGATCTTGATGGGTAAAAAGTGAGCGGACTTTGTAAGTCTATCCACAATTACCCAGATCGAGTCATTACCGGAAAGGGTCCTAGGCAATCCTACTACGAAATCCATGGTAATTTGGTCCCATTTCCACTCGGGTATGGCTAAAGGTTGCAGCATCCCCGAGGGTTTTTGATGTTCTATTTTGACCTGTTGGCAGGTCAGACACTTTCCCACGTACTCGGACTATGTTTTTCTTCATCCCTGGCCACCAGAATTTCTTTTTCAGGCCTTGGTACATCTTGGTCATACCGGGATGAACGGTGTACATGCTCCTATGTGCCTCATCTAAGATCTTATTCTTAACTCAGGGTCACTAGGAATTACTATCCTATCCCTAAATAACAGTACCCCCCGTCCTCCGCTTCGTGAAAATCAGGTTGTTTCCTTAGGACATCTAGGGTTCATCCTTAATTTGGGCTTTCAATTCCTGCAACTCAGGTGGGGCCATACGGTAAGGTGTGATTGATATGGGTCCGGTTCCAGGCATAAGATCTATGGAAAACTCTATTTCTCTCTCCGGAGGCAACTCATGTATTTCATCAGGGAAAACATCACTAAAATCCCTAACCACTGGAATTAAACTAATTTTCTCTTCTGTACTCAAGGTCCTAGGTTCTCTGACAGTACAGGCATTTAAATAGATCACTGATTTAGCAGCGCAATCTAACACAGCACGATTCTTAGATAGCCAATCCATTCCTAAGATTATGTCTATGGTGGTCATATTCAAGCAGATAAGGTTGGCATGAAAAAGTTTAGAATTAATAGTGATGGGGCAGTTTAACAAGTATGAGTAGCAATCAATCTTTTCCCCAAAGGGGTGGAAACATGCAATTCAACATATCAAGGGTTGGGTAGAAAGATGTAGGGTTTTCACACATGCCTCAGAAATAAAAGAGTGGGTGGCTCCTGAGTCGAATAGAATTTTAAAATTTATGTTTTGAATCTTACCCGTGCCCTCTATGAGATCCTCAGTTTGTTGGTTGACAACTCCGTCCAGAGCAAAGACTCTTCCAACAGCCGATATCCGGTTTCCGTTCCCTACAGGATCTTTGACCTTGCATGTCCTGGCAAAATGTCCCGTCTTCCCGCACCGATAGCAGGTTAGGAAGGGTTGAGTAGGATAGTGTTCCCTATTGCACTTGGCGCATCGAGGACGATTCACTCCAGTAGGGCAGTTCTGCTGGTACCTCCCTGAGCAGGTTTGAAGTTTGGCTTCCTCACATTAAGGTTATTTTGGGGTCTCCGGTTGAATCTCTGGTTCACTAAGGCCCTATCACTCAGATTTTTGCTAATGATACGGCATTTGTTTACTAGTTCCGCATAGTTCTTATTTCTAGCGGGGCTACTTGGGTCTTTATGTTTAGGTCTAACCCGGCCTCAAACTGACTCGCCTTCCATCCCTCATCGTGTCTAAACTTCAGGTAAGTAGAGAATTTGGCAAGTTCCTCAAACTTGGCCAAATACTCATCAAAGGGTCTCCCTCTCTGTTTCAGCTGTAGAAACTCAATCTCTCTTTCTTTCTTTACACTCTCTGGATAATACTTTGCTAGAAAGGCTTCCATAAAGGCTTCCCAGGTCAAGGTTGATTCCTACCCTCGAGTAGCTGTCTGGCTCCACGCCACCAGTACTCAGCCTCACCTTGCAGTTGATAGACCGCAAAGGTTAACTTTTGTGGATCAGGGGTGTAAGTACCTCAAACAGCTTTTTCTAGTTCCTCAACCATTCCTCAGCTACAGTCGGGTCATAGGTACCTCTGAAAACAGGAGGCTTAGCCTTCTGGAATTCAGCCCATCCCAAGTTTATTACCCTCATGGTGCCCATTATCATGTTGATCATGGTTATGGTTACCCTGGGCCTGGCGGAGTACCTCGGTAGTTTGATGAGGCCTGGTCTCTCATAGCTTTGTGCCATGTTTTCGAATGCGGCATCATTTGACGCACCATGTCACTTTCAGGTTGCCTATTGTTAGCACCTCTCCTAGCATTTGCCATAGCTTTCTGCTAAACAAAAATATCATCAAGGTGATCAATCTCAATAATACTGTTAAATAGAGAAAAGTACAGCCAATAGAGGAGATATGTAACATTCTAGGGTTCCTAGCACACTCATAGACTCAATTCACTCAAACTGGCAATGCCTCAGCTGAGTTTATCCGATCAGTGTTTATGCTAGGCTATTCTACCTATGAATTAGCAGAGTTCTAATAACCAGGCTCTGATACCATAAATGTAACGTCCTAGTTTCTTTATTGATTTTAGTTGCGGAATTAGGTTATTTACTTAACTTCTTAAAAACCCGGTCTAATTTTTTTTTTTTTTTCCTTTCATGAAGTTAAGTTTTCCCCAGGATCGTTTACTCTCGGTTGGTTACTTTAACCTAAGAAACTAGAAGTTACATGTTTGAAACTCTCACGCTCTCCCAACATACACATACCAATAAGGTTTAACTGGAATGAGGTATTAAACCTCTGCATATTACCTAAACAGTTAAAACCTAAGTTCTCAACATAAATCCATACAAACATATATACATACAGACATAAGTATTTAAGTTAGTGGCTCGCAGGCCCAAAATAGTAAGTAGTGAGTCTAACTAGAGTGACACCAGAGTCACTGCCAAAAATGTGAGTCAGCTCCCGCTATCTGTCCACCTCACCCATTTCTAAGTCCCTGGGGCATCAACCGAAGGGAAGAAGAAAAGGATGTTAACCGCCTCCAGGATTGGAAGTAACCCAGAAGGGGAACCTCCAGGATCTCTACCTCAATCTCCAGCATCAGTATGTACATGGGCATCTGAACACACTAACGTAATGAGATATGAAATCCCAGTAACGTAGATTACCATTTTTATAAAAACTAATTAGTGGTTCAGCTGCATTACTAAGAATACAGAAACATACTTCCTTCCCAATCAACAGATAATTCAAACCATAGCAAACATCAATCACAAGATATTTCCATTTAACAGGTTTATGAATATGAAATTATGCTGAAAAGCTGGTAAACGGATAAAGTCATTTTCCTTTTCAAAATATGCACGTTTACCACTACATGCACTTATCCGCCATGCCACAATCATCCGGTCTTCTCCAAGACCTGTACAACTGGTTAAACCATTACCATTAATTCAAAACAATCTAATGAAACAGGACAATACCGACTTACCATTAACAACTATGGAAAGCCTGCCCAAATAAGGCTAAACAGGAATTACCCAACATTCCAGGGCGTCCCCGGTAGTGCGCACAAAGTTAGAACCTTAGGATCACCAGTCCCGGACTGGATGTTTCCTCACTAGTTGCTAGGCAGCTACATCCGGACGCATTCCCTAGCCAGCCTAGTGTTGTCCTTTTCATACAGATCAAAATATATACTTTTATCCATAGGTAATGTTTTACTCAGTTGCTAATTCAATTGCCTCTCCAGGGCATAAAAATACAAATATTGCCTCTCCGGGGCATCAAAATACAAATATTGCCTCTCCAGGGCAAATTTACCATTTTCACCCCTCCAGGGGCATATGCACATCAGAACACAGATGCATGCTCGAAATCCTGCCTTTCAGGGCATTTTAGTTTCACATATGCATGCTAAAGTCAGTTTCATGATTTGGATGCCACACACTTAAACAGCCTGATAAAATTCATAAATTCATTCACCGGTCAACAAAAGTCAACAAGTCAACCGCTTTTGTCAAGTATAACTTGTACAGCAAGTAACAGGCATAACTATCAATTTAAGCACCCAAAAACTCATGAAATTTTTACCACAAGCATCATTAATCAAGCTTAACAGTCTCAGCAAATTTTCCAGCAAAGATAATTGTACTTGGACCCCTTAATTTACAAATCTTTTCAAAGAGTCCATTTCTTTAAAACAAGAGAATTCAAGGTTCATTCCCAGCAATTAGACCTTACTCAGCCATCCAAAGAGTCAATTAGGACCTGCTACACACATCCAGACATCCAACAGAATTGAACCAGAATTTGGGCAGAAATGGGATTTTTCAGCTTTTCTCAAGTTTTTCTTGCAATTTAGTCCCTATAAGACCCAAATTCTGTTCTGGGTTGTTTCAAACCAAAATCAAAGTGCAGAAAGTACCTAAAGACTACTTGTGACTTGCTCATGCAGTTTTCACAGAAAAATAACACCCAGAGATCATATTTTTGCAGCAAAATGCATGGAATTTTCTAGAAATCACATTAGGTTATAAAATGGGGTTAAAGGCCACTTTGACCACTTCCCTGCAAATACAGAGGACCACAATAATCCATGTAACAAGGAAATACAGAAACCCAGCCCCAAATCTCTTAATTTACGCAGATTCTACAAAAAGGGCAAAAACAGAAAAATCAGTTCACTTTAGTCCCTGTTTCCTACACTTTTCTGTTCTGACCACTATCAGCCCAATTTTAGCATTTCATAAGCAAGATAAGACCACTTGTAGCTTGC
>CM026261.1:19676139-19846061 GCA_014851425.1 Senna tora | reverse complement strand
CAGGCGAAAACTGATCAATATCAAGTTTTCGAAAGACTCACAGGCGAAAACTGATCATATCAAGTTTCGAAAGACTCAGGCGAAAACTCATTAACAAGAAAATCAAGTTTTCGAAACACTCATTGGCCAAAACTGATGAATATCAAATTTCCGACACACTCACCAGAGAAAACTGATGAATACCATGTTTTCGAAACACACATCGGAGAAATCTGATTAACAAGAAAATGAATATTCCGAAACACTCATTGGCGGAAACTAATGATTATCAAATTTCCGAAACTATAATCGGCGAAAATTGATGAATATCAAGTTTTCGAAACTCTCATCCACGAAGACTGATTGACAAAAAAATCAAGTTTTAGAAACACTCATTGGTGAAAACTGATGAATATCAAGTTTTCGAAACACTAATCGGCGAAAACTGATCAATACCAAGTTTTAGAAACAATCATCGGCGAAAACTGATAAATACCATGTTTTTAAAATACAAATCGGCGAAAACTGATAAATATCATGTTTTTAAAACACTAATTGATAAAAAAATCAAGTTTTAGAAACACTCATTGGTGAAAACTGATGAATATCAAGTTTTCGAAACACTCACCGGCGAAAACAGATCAATATCAAGTTTTAGAAACAATCGTCGGCGAAAACTGATAAATATCGTGTTTTTAAAACACTAATCGGCAAAAACTGATTAACAAGAAAATCAAGTTTTCGAAACACTCATTGGCGAAAACTGATGAATATCAAGTTTCCGAAACACTAGTCGGCGAAAACTGATGAATAACAAGTTTTCGAAACACTCATCCACGAAAACTGATTAACAAGAAAATCATGTTTTCGAAAAACTCATTGGCAAAAACTGATGAGTATCAAGTTTTCGAAACACTCACCGGCGAAAATTGATGAAAATCAAGTTTTCGAAACACTCATCGGCGAAAATTGATTACTAAGAAAATCAAGTTTTCGAAACACTCTTTGGCAAAAACTGATGAATATCAAGTTTGCCAAACACTAATCGGCGAAAACTGATGAATATAAAGTTTTCGAAACACTCATTGGCGAAAACTGATTAACAAGAAAATCAAGTTTTCGAAACACTCATTGGCCAATACTGATGAATATCAAATTTACGAAACACTAACCGGCGAAAACTGATGAATACCAAGTTTTCGAAACACTCTTCGGCGAAAAATGATTAACAAGAAAATCAAATTTTCGAAACACTCATTGCCGGAAACTGATGAATATCAAGTTTCCGTAACACTAATCCGCGAAAGCTGATGAATATCAAGATTTCGAAACTCTCGTCCACGAAAACTGATTGACAAGAAAATCAAGTTTTCGAAAAACTCGTTGGCTTAAACTTATTGATATCAAGTTTTCAAAACACTCATCAACGAAAACTAATGAATATCAAGTTTTCGAAACACTCATCGGCGAAAACAGATTAACAGGAAAAAGTTTTCGAAACACTCTTTGGCAAAAACTGATGAATATCATGATTTCAAAACAATCACCGGCAAAAATTGATGAATATCAAGTTTTCGAAATAGTCTTCGGCGAAAATAGATTAACGACAATATCAAGTTTTCGAAACACTCATTGGCAAAAACTGATGAATACCAAGTTTCCGAAACACTAATCGGCGAAAACTGATGAATATCAAGTTTTCGAAACACTCATCCGCGAAAACTGATAACAAGAAAATCAAGTTTTAGAAACACTCATTGGCGAAAACTAATGAATATCAAGTTTTCGAAAGACTCACCAGCGAAAACTGATGAATATCAAGTTTTTGAAAGACCCACCGGCGAAAACTGATGAATATCAAGTTTTCGAAACACTCACCGACGAAAATTGATTAAGAAGAAAATCAAGTTTTTGAAACACTCATTGGCGAAAAATGATGATTATCAAGTTTTATAAACATTCATCGGCAAAATCTGATTAACAAGAAAATCAACTTTTCGAAACACTCATTGGCGAAAACTGATGAATATCAAGTTTTCGAAACAGTCTCCGGCGAAAATTGATTAATATCAAGTTTTCCAAAGAATTATTGGCAAAAACTGATTAACAAGAAAATCATGTTTTCGAAACACTCATTGGCAAAAACTGACGAATATCAAGTTTCCGAAACACTAATAGGCGAAAACTGATGAATATCAAGTTTTCGAAAACACTCATACGCAAAAACTGATTAACAAGAAAGTCAAGTTTTCGAAACACTCATCGGCGGAAACTGATGAATATCAAGTTTTCAAAACACTCATCGTCAAAAACTGATGCATATCAAGTTTTCGAAACACTCATCGGCGAAAACTGATTAACAAGAAAATCATGTTTTCAAAACACTGATTGGCGAAAATTGATGAATATCAAGTTTTCGAAACACTCGCCGGCGAAAAAAGATGAATATCATGTTTTCGAAAACATTCATCAGCGAAAACTATTTAACAAGAAAATAATGTTTTTGAAACACTCATTGGCGAAAGTTGATGAATATCAAGTTTCCGAAACACTCACTGGAAAAACTGATCAATATTAAGTTTTCGAAACACTCATCGGCCAAAACTGATTAATATCATGTTTTCGAAACACTCATTAGCAAACACTGATGAATATCAAGTTTCTGAAACACTAATCAGCAAGAATTGATGAATGTCAACTTTTCGAAACACTCATCGGCGAAAACTGATTGACAAGAAAATCATGTTTTTGAAACACTCATTGGCGAAAACTGATGAATATCAAGTTTTCGAAACACTCATCGGCGAAAAATGGTTGACAGGAAAATCAAATTTTCGAAACACTCAACGGCGAAAACTGATGAAGATCAAGTTTTCGAAATACTCACTGGCAAAAATTGATGAATATCAAGTTTTCAAAACATTCATTGGAGAAAACTGATTAACAAGAAAATCAAGTTTTCGAAAAACTCATTGGTGAAAACTGATGAATATCAAGTTTCCGAAACACTAATCGTCGAAAACTGATGAATATCAACAAGAAAATCAAGTTTTCGAAACACTCATTGGTGAAAATTGATGAATATCAAGTTTTCGAAACACTGATTCGAAACACTCATTGGCGAACCTTGATGAATATCAAGTTTTCGAAACACACATTGGCGAAAACTGATTAAGAAAATCAAATTTTCGAAACACTCATTGGCGAAAACTGATGAATATCAAATTTCGGAAACAATAATCGACGAAAACTGATGAATATCAAGTATTCAAAACGCTCATCGGTGCAAACTGAGTAACAGGAAAATCAAGTTTTCGCAACACTCTTTGGCAAAAATTGATGAATATTAAGTGTTCGAAACACTCACCGGTGAAAACTGATTAAGAAGAAAATCAAGTTTTCGAAACAATCATCGACAAAAACTGATTAACAAGAAAATCAAGTTTTCGAAACACTCATTGGCGAAAACTGATGAATATCAAGTGTTCGAAACACTAATCGGCGAAAACTGATGATTATCATGTTTTCGAAACACTCATCGGCGAAAACTGATGAATATCAAGTTTTCGAAACACTCATCGGCGAAAACTGATTAACAAGAAAATCAAGTTTTCGAAACACTCATCGGTGAAAAGTGATGAATATCTAGTTTTTGAAACACTCACCGGCAAAAACTGATTAACAAGAAAATCAAGTTTTCGAAACACTCATTGGCGAAAACTGATGAATATCAAGTTTTCGAAACACTCACCGGTGAAAACTGATTAAGAAGAAAATCACGTTTTCGAAACAATCATCGGAGAAAATTGATTAACAAGAAAATCAAGTTTTCGAAACACTCATTGGCGAAAATCGATGAATATCAAGTTTTCGAAACACTCTGGTGAACACTGATGAATATCAAGTTTTCGAAACATTCATCAGCGAAAACTGATTAACAAGAAAGTTAAGTTTTTGAAAAACACATTGGCGAAAACTAATGAATATCAAGTTTCCGAAACACTCACCGGCAAAAGTTTATCAATATCAATTTTTCGAAACACTCAATGGCGAAAACTAATAAATATCATGTTTATGAAACACTCATCGGTGAAAACTGATTAACAAGAAAATCAAGTATTCGAAACACTCATTGGCGAAAACTGATAAATACCAAGTTTCCGAAACACTAATCGTGGGAAATTGATGAATATCATGTTTTCGAAACACTCATCGGCGAGAACTGATTAACAATAAAATCATGTTTTCGAAACACTCATTAGCGAAAATTGATGAATATCAACTTTGCTAAATATCCAGTAGCGAAAACTGATGAAGAAGAAAATCAAGTTTTCGAAACACTTATACGCAACAAATGTTGAAAATCGTGTTTTGGAAACATTCATCGGCAAAAAAAGATTGACAAGAAAATCATGTTTTTAGAACCCTCATTGGCGAAAACTGATAAATATCAATTTTTTGAAACAGTCCCTAGCAAAAGCTGATTAATATCAACTTTTTAAAACACTAAACGGCGAAAACTGATTAATATCAAGTTTTTGAAACACTCACCGGCGAAAACTGATTAAGAAGAAAATCAAGTTTTCGAAACACTCATTGGCTAAAACTGATGAATATCAAGTTTTCGAAACACTCACCCGCGAAAACTGATGAATATCAAGTTTTCGTAACACTAATCGGCGAAAACTGATCAACGAGAAAATCAAATTTTTGAAACACTCATTGGTGGAAACTTATGAATATCAAGTTTACGAAACACTAATCGGCGAAAACTGACGAATATAAAATTTTCGAAACTCTCATCCACGAAAACTGATTGACAAGAAAATCAAGTTTTCGAAATACTCATTTGCGGAAACTGATGAATATAAAATTTCCGAAATACTAATCGGCGAAAACTGATGAATATCATGTTTTCAAAATACTCATCCACAAAAACATATTGACAAGAAAATCAAGTTTTCGAAACACTCATTTGCGAAAATTGATGAAAACTGAACAATATCAAGTTTTCGAAACAATCACCGGCGAAAACTGAACAATATCAAGTTTTTGAAACACTCATCGGCGAAAACTAATTAACAAGAAAATCAAGTTTTCGTAACACTCATTGGCGAAAACTGATAAATATTAAGTTTCTAAAACACTAATTCTGGAAAACTGACGAATAACAAGTTTTCGTAACCCTCATTAGCGAAAACTGATTAACAAGAAAATCAAGTTTTCGAAACACTCATTGGCAGAAACTGATGAATATCAAGTTTTCGAAGCACTAATCGGCGAAAACTGATGAATATCAAGTATTCGAAACTCTCATCGACGAAAACTGATTGACAAGAAAATCATGTTTTCGAAACACTCACTGGCAAAAACTGATGAATATCAAGTTTTCGAAACACTAATCGGCGAAAACTGATGAATATCAAGTTTTCGAAACATGCATCGGCAAAAACTCATTAACAAGAAAATCAAGGTTTCGAAACATTCACCGGCAAAAATTGATTAACAAGAAAATCATGTTTTCGAATCACTCATTGGAGAAAGCTGAACAATATCAAGTTTCCGAAACAGTAATCGTTAAAAACTGATGAATATCAAGTTTTCGAAACACTCTTCGGCGAAAAATGATTAACAAGAAAATCAAATTTTCGAAACACTCATTGGCGGAAACTGATGAATATCAAGTTTTCAAAACACTAATCGGCGAAAACTTATGAATATAAACTTTTCGAAACTCTCATCCACGAAAACCGATAGACAAGAAAATCAAACTTTCGAAACACTCATTAGCGAAAACTGATGAATATTAAGTTTTCGAAACACTCACCGAAGAAAACTAATGAATATCAAGTTTTAGAAACACTCATTAATTGAAACTAATGATTATCTAGTTTCTAAAACACTCACCGGCGAAAGTTTATCAATATCAAATTTTCGAAACACTCATCGCCGAAAACTGATAAATATCATGTTTGTGATACACTCATCGGTGAAAACTGATGAACAAGAAAATCAAGTTTTTGAAACACTCATTGGCAAAAACTGATGAATATCATGTTTTTGAAAGAATCTCCTGCGAAAGTTGATGAATATCAAGTTTTCGAAAAACTCATTGGCGAAAACTGATTAACAAGAAAATCAAGTTTTCCAAACACTCATTGGCGAAAACTATTGAGTATCTAGTTTCTGAAACACCAATCGGCGGAGACTGATGAATATCAACTTTTTGAAACACTCATCGGCGAAAATTGATTAACAAGAAAATCAAGTTTTCAAAACACTCATCGGCGAAAACTGAGGAATATCAAGTCTTCCAAACACTCATCGGCGAAAACTGATTAACAAGAAAATCAAGTTTTCGAAACACTCTACGGTGAAAACAGATGAAGATCAAGTTTTCAAAACACTCATCGGCAAAAACTGATGAATATCAAGTTTTCGAAACACTCATCAGCGAAAACTGATTAACAAGAAAATCAAATTTTCGAAACACTCATTGGCGAAAACTGTTGAATATCAAGTTTTAGAAAAAATCATCGGTGAAAATTGATTAACAAGAAAATCATGTTTTCGAAACACTCATTGGCGAAACTAATGAATATCTAGTTTCTGAAACACTAATCGGCGAAGACTGATGAATATCAAGTTTCGAAACACTCATCGGTGAAAATTGATTAACAAGAAAATCAAGTTTTCGAAACACTCATTGGTGAAAACTGATGAATATCTAGTTTTTGGAAAACTCACTGGCGAAAACTGATCAATATCAAGTTTTCCAAACACACATCGGCGAAAACTGATTAACTAGAAAATCAGGTTTTCTTATCACTCATTGGCGAAAATTGATGAATATCAAGTTTCCGAAACACTAATCGGCGAAAACTGATGAATATCATGTTTTTGAAACTCTCATCGACGAAAATTGATTAACAAGAAAATCAAGTTTTCAAAACACTAACCGGCGAAAACTGATGAATATTATGTTTTTAAAACACTCATCTGCGAAAACTGATTAACAAGAAAATCAAGTTTCGAAACACTCATTGGCGAAAAGTAATGAATATCTAGTTTCTGAAACACTAATCGGCGAAGACTTGTGAATATCAAGTTTTCGAAACACTCATCGGTGAAAGCTGATTAATAAGTAAATCACGTTTTGAAACACTCATCGGCGAAAACTGATGAATATCAAGTTTCCGAAACAATAATCGCCGAAAATTGACGAACATCAAGTTTTCGAAACACTCATTGGCGAAAACTCATTAACAAGAAAATCAAGTTTTCGAAACACTCTACGGTGAAAACAGATGAAGATCAAGTTTTCAAAACACTCATCGGCAAAAACTGATGAATATCAAGTTTTCGAAACACTCATCAGCGAAAACTGATTAACAAGAAAATCAAGTTTTCGAAAAACTCATTGGCGAAAACTGATCAATATCAAGTTTTAGAAACACTTGTCGGCGAAAATTGATTAACAAGAATATCAAGATTTCGAAACACACATTGGCCAAACAATCGAATATCTAGTTTTTGAAACAATAATCGGCAAAGACTGATGAATATCAAGTTTTCGAAACAATCATCGGCGAAAACTAATTAAGAAGAAAATCAAGTCTTTGAAACACTCATCGCCGAAAACTGATGAATATCAAGTTTTTGGAAAACTCACTGGCGAAACCTGATCAATATCAACATTTGCAAACACACATCGGCGAGAATTGATTAACTAGAATATCAGGTTTTCGAAACACTCATTGGCGAAAATTGATGAATATCAAGTTTCCGAAACACTAATCGGCGAAAACTGATGAATATCATGTTTTGAAACTCTCATCGACGAAAATTGATTAACAAGAAAATCAAGTTTTCAAAACACTAACCGGCGAAAACTGATGAATATTAGTTTTTAAAACACTCATCTGCGAAAACTGATTAACAAGAAAATCAAGTTTCGAAACACTCATTGGCGAAAAGTAATGAATATCTAGTTTCTGAAACACTAATCGGCGAAGACTTGTGAATATCAAGTTTTCGAAACACTCATCGGTGAAAGCTGATAATAAGTAAATCACGTTTTGAAACACTCATCGGCGAAAACTGATGAATATCAAGTTTCCGAAACAATAATCGCCGAAAATTGATGAATATCAAGTGTTCGAAACACTCATCGGCGAAAACTGATTAACAATAAAATCAAGTTTTCGAAACTTTCATTGGCGAAAACTGATGACTATCCAGTTTTCGAAACACTCATCGGCAAAAACTGATTAACGAAAAAATCAAGTTTTCAAAAGACTCATTGGCGAAAACTGAAGAATATCAAGTTTCCGAAACACTAATCGGCGAAAACTGATGAATATCACGTTTTTGATACTCTCATCCACGAAAACTGATTGACAAGAAAATGAAGTTTTCGAAACACTCATTGGGGAAAATTGATGAATATGAACTTTTCGAAACACTCACCGGCGAAAACTGATGAATATCAAGTTTTCGAAACACTCATCGGGGAAAACTATTTAACAAGAAAGTCAAGTTTTCGAAACACTCATTGGCAAGAAATGATGAATATCAATTTTCTGAAACACTAATCAACGAAAAATGATGAATATCAAGTTTTCGAAACACTCATCGGCGAAAACTGATCAACAAGAAAATCAAGTTTTCGAAGAAATCATTGGCGAAAACTGATGAATATTAAGTTTTCGAAAGACTCACCGGCGACAACTGTTGAATATCAAGTTTTTGAAACACTCATCGGTGAAAACTGATCAGCAAGAAAATAAAGTTTTCGAAACACTCATTGGCGAAAACTGATGAATATTAAATTTTCGAATCACTCACCGGGAACAACTAATAAATACCAAGTTTTAGAAACACTAATCAGCGAAAAATGATTAACAAGAAAATCAAGTTTTCGAAGCACTCATTGGCAAAAACTGATCAATATCTAGTTTCCGAAACACTAATCGGCGAAAACTGATGAATATTAAGTTTCCGAAACACTCATCGGCGAAAATTGATTACCAAGAAAATGAAGTTTTCGAAACACTCAATGGCGAAAACTAATGAATATCAAGATTCCGAAATACTAATCGGCGAAAACTGATGAATATCATGTTTTTAAAACACTCATCGGCGAAAACTGATTAACAAGAAAATCAAGTTTTTAAAACACTCATTGGCGAAAATTGATGAATATCAAGTTTTCGAAACACTCATCGGCGAAAACTGATTAAGATGAAAATCAAGTTTTCGAAACACACATTGGCAAAAACTGATGAATATCATGTTTTTAAAACACTAATCAACAAAAACTGATGAATATCAAGTTTTCGAAACACTCACTGGCGAAACCTGATTAACAAGAAAATCATGTTTTCGAAACATTCACCAGTAAAAACTGATGAATATCAAGTTTCCGACACACTGATCGGCGAAAACAGATGAATATCAACTTTTCGAAACACTCATCGGCAAAAACTGATCAACAAGAAAATCAAGTTCTCGAAACACCCATTAGCAAAAACTGTTGAATATAAAGTTATCGAAACAATCATCGGCGAAAACTGATGAATATCAAGGCTTCGAAACACTCATTGGCGAAAACTGATTTATAAGAAAATCAAGTTTTCGAAACACTCATTGGCGAAAACTTATGAATATGAAGTTTTCGAAACACTCATCGGCCATAACTGATTAACAAGAAAATCAAGTTTTCGAAACACTCATTGGCGAAAACTGACGAATATCAAGTGTTTGAAACAGTCACCGGCAAATTGATGAATATCAAGTTTTCGAAATACTCATCGGCGAAAACTGATTAACAAGAAAATTAAGTTTTCGAAACACACATTGGCGAAAACTGATAAATATCAAGTTCTTGAAACAGTCATCGGCGAAAATTGATTAACATGAAAATCAAGTTGTCGAAACACTAATTGGCGAAAACTAATGAATATTAAGTTTTCGAAACACTCTTCGACGAAAACTGATTAACAAGAAAATTAAGTTTTCGAAACACTCATTGGCGAAAATTGATGAATATCTAGTTTCGAAACACTCACTGGCGAACACTGATGAATATCAAGTTTTCCAAACTCTCATCGGCGAAAACTGATTCACAAGAAAATCAAGTTTTTGAAACACTCATTGGCGAAAACTGATAAAAATAAAGGTTCGAAACACTCATTGGCGAAAATTGATGAATATCAAGTTTTCGAAACACTCATCGGCGAAAACTGATTAACAAGAAAATCAAGTTTACGAAAGACTCATTAGCGAAAACTTATTAACAAGAAAATCAAGTTTTCGAAACATTGATCGGCGAAAACTGATTAATATCAAGTTTTCGAAACACTCATCGGCGAAAACTGATTGACATGAAAATCAAGTTTTCGAAACACTCATTGGCGATGAATATCTAGTTTTCGAAACACTCATCGGCGAAAATTGATTAACAAGATAATCAAGTTTGCGAAACACTCATTAGCGAAAAGTGATGAATATCAAGTTTTCGAAACACTCACCGGCAAAAACGGATTAACAAGAAAATCAAGTTTTCCAAACACTCATTGGCGAAAACTGATGAGTATCAAGTTTTCGAAACACTCTCCGGCGAAAACTGATCAATATCAAGTTTTCGCAACACTCATCGGCAAAAACTGATTAACAAGAAAATCAAGTTTTCAAAACACTCATTGGCGAAAACTGATAAATATCAAATTTCCGAAACACTAATCGGCGAAAACTGATGAATATTAAGTTTCCAAAAAACTCATCGGCAAAAACTAGTTAACAAGAACTGAGGAATATTAAGTTTTCGAAAAACTCGTTGGCAAAAACTGAGGAATATCAAGTTTTTGAAACACTCACCGACGAAAAATGATGAATATCAAGTTTTCGAAACACTCATCGGCGTAAACTGATTAACAAGAAAATCAAATTTTCGAAACACTCATTGGTGAAAACTGATGAATATCAAGTTTTAGAAACACTCATCGGCGAAAATTGATTAACAAGAAAATCATGTTTTCGAAACACTCATTTGCGAAACAAATGAATATCTAGTTTCTGAAACACTAATCGGCGAAGACTGATGAATATCAAGTTTTCGAAACACTCATCGGCGAAAACTAATTAACAAGAAAATCAAGTTTTCGAAACACTGATTGCTGAAAACTGATGAATATCATGTTTTTGAAACACTAACCGATGAAAACTGATGAATATCAAGTTTTTAAAAGACTCATCAGCTAAAACTGACTAATAAGAAAATAAAGTTTTTGAAACACTCACTGGCAAAAACTAATGAATATCAAGTTTTCGAAACACTCATCGGCCAAAACTGATTAACAAGAAAATCAAGTTTTCTAAACACTCATTGGCGAAAACTGATGAATATCAAGTTTTCGAAACAATCACCGGCAAATTGATGAATATCATGTTTTCAAAATACTCATCGACGAAAACTAATTAACAAGAAAATTAAGTTTTCGAAACACACATTGGCGAAAACTGATAAATATCAAGTTTTCGAAACACTCATCGGCGAAAACTGATTTACAAGAAACTTATGTTTTCGAAACAGTGATCGGCGAAAACTGATGAATATCAAGTTTACGAAAAACTAATTTGCGAAAACTAATGAATATCAAGTTTTCGAAACACTTATTGGTGAAAATCGATTACCAAGAAAATCAAGTTTTCGAAGCACTCATTGGCAAAAAATGATGAATATCAAGTTTCAAAACACTCACTGGCGAAAACTGATGAATATCAAGTTTTCCAAACTCTCATCTGCGAAAACTGATTCACAAGAAAATCAAGTTTTCGAAACACTCATTGGCAAAAACTGATAAAAATAAAGGTTCGAAACACTCATTGGCGAAAATTGATGAATATCAAGTTTTCGAAACACTCATCGGCGAAAACTTATTAACAAGAAAATCAAGTTTTCGAAACACTCATTGGCCAAAACTGATTAATATCAAGTTTTCTAAACACTCATCGGCGAAAACTGATTGACCTGAAAATCAAGGTTTCGAAACACTCATTGGCGATGAATATCTAGTTTTTGAAACACTCATCGACAAAAACTGATTGACATGAAAATCAAGTGTTCCAAACACTCATTGGCGAAAACTGATGAATATCTAGTTTTTGAAACACTAATCGGCAAAAATTGATGAATATCAAGTTTTCGAAAGACTCATCGGCAGAAACTGATTAACAAGAAAATGAAGTTTTCGAAATACTCATTGGCAAAAATTGATGAATATCAAGTTTTCGAAACAGTCACCGGCCAAAACTGATGAATATCAAGTTTTCGAAACACTCATCGGCGCAAACTAATTAACAAGAAAAACAAGTTTTTGAAACACTCATTTGCGAAAACTAATGAATATCAAGTTTTCAAAACACTCATTGGCAAAAACTGATGAATATAATGTTTTCGAAACACTCACCGGCGAATATTGATTAACAAGAAAATTAAGTTTTTGAAACACTCATTGGCGAAAACTGATGAATATCAAGTTTCCGAAACACTCACCGGCGAAAACTGATGAATATCAGGTTTTCGAAACACTCATTGGCGAAAACTAATGAATATCAAGTTTTCGAAACACTAATCGGCGAAAACTGATGAATATCAAGTTTTCGAAACACTCATCGGCGAAGACTGATTAACAAGAAAATCAATTTTTCGAAACACTCATTGGCGAAAATTGATGAATATCAAGTTTTCGAAACTCTCATCGGTGAAAACTGATTAACAAGAAAATCAAGTTTTCGAAACACTCATTGGCGAAAACTGAAGAATATCAAGTTTCCGAAACACTGATCGGCGAAAACTGATGAATATCAAGTTTCCATAAAACTCATCGGCAAAAACTGATTAACAAAAAAATCAAGTTTTCGAAACACTCTTTGGCGAAAACTAATGAATATGAAGTTTTCGAAACACTCACCGGCGAAAACTGATGAATATGAAGTTTTCGAAACACTCATCGATGAAAACTGATTAACAAGAAAATCAAGTTTTCGAAACACTCATCGGCAAAAACTAATGAATATCATGTTTTCGAAACACTCATCGGTGAAAACTGATGAATATCAAGTTTTCAAAACACTCATCGGCGAAAACTGATTAACAAGAAAATCAAGTTTTTGAAACACTCATTGACGAAAACTGATGAATATCAAGTTTTCGAAATAGACACCAGCACAGAGATGAATATTAAGTTTTCGAAACACTCATCGGCGAAAATTGATGAATATCAAGTTTTCGAAACACTCATCGGCGAAAACGGATTAACAAGAAAATCAAGTTTTCAAAACACTCATAGGCGAAAGCTGATGAATATCAAGTTTTCGAAACAGTCACCAGCGAAAACTGATCAATATCAAGTTTTCGCAACAATCGTCGCCAAAAATTGATTAAAATGAAAATCAAGTTTTCGAAACACTCATTGGCGAAAACTGATGAATATCAAGTTTCCAAAACACTCATTGGCGAAAACTGATGAATTTAAAGTTTTCGAAACACTGATCGGCAAAAATTGATTAACAAGAAAATCAAGTTTTCGAAACACTCATTGGCGAAAACTGATGAATATTAAGAATTCGAAACACTCACAGGCGAAACCAGATGAATATCAAGTTTTCGAAACACTCATCGGCGAAAACTTATCAACAAGAAAATCCAGTTTTCGAAATACTCATTGGCGAAAACTGATGAATATCAAGTTTTTGAAACAGTCGCCGGCACACTGATGAATATCAAGTTTTCGAAACACTCATCGGCAAAAACTTATTAACAAGAAAATCAAGTTTTCGAAAAACTCATGGGCGAAAACTGATGAATATCAAGTTTTCGAAACATTAATCGACAAAAACTGAAGAATATCAAGTTTTCAAAACACTCATCGGCGAAAACTGATTAACAAGAAAATCAAGTTTTCGAAACACTCATTGGTAAAAACTGATGAATATCAAATTTTCGAAACAGTCATCGGCGAAAACTGATTAATATCATGTTTTTGAAACACTCATCAGCAAAAACTGATTAACAAGAAAATAAAGTTTTCAAAACACTCTTTGGCGAAAACTGATGAATTTCTAGTTTCTGAAACACTAATCGGCGAAAACTGATGAATATCAAGTTTTCGAAACAGTCATCGGCGAAAACTGATCAAGAAGAAAATCAAGTTTTCGAAACACTCATTGGAGAAAGCTGATGAATATCATGTTTTCGAAACACTCATCGGCAAAAACTTATTAAGAAGAAAATCAAGTTTTCAAAACACTCATTGGCGAAAACTGATGAAAATCAAGTTTTCGAAACAGTCACTAGCAAAAACCGATTAATATCAAGTTTTCGAAACACTCATCGGCAAAAACTGATTAACAAGAAAATCTTATTTTCGAAATACACATTGGCGAAAACTAATGAATATCAAGTTTCCGAAACACTCACCAGCGAAAACTGATGAATATCATGTTTTTGAAACACTCATCGGCGAAATCTGATTAACAAGAAAATCAAGTTTTCGAAATACTCATTGGCGAAAACTGATGAATATCAAGTTTTCGAAACAATCACCGGCAAAAACTGATGAATATCAAGTTTTCGAAACACTCATCGGCAAAAACTGATTAACAAGAAAACCAAGTTTTCCAAACACTGATTGGCGAAAACCAATGAATATCTAGTTCCTGAAACACTAATCAGGGAAAACTAATGAATATCAAGTGTTCGAAACACTCATCGGCGAAAACTAATTAACAAGAAAATCAAATTTTTCGAAACACCTATTGGCGAAAACTGATGAACATCAAGTTTCCAAAACACTCACCGGGGAAAACTGATCAATATCATGTTTTCAAATCACTCAATGGCGAAAACTGATTAACAAGAATTTAAAGTTCTCGAAACACTCATTGGCAAAAACTGATCAATAAGAAAATCAAGTTTTCAAAACACTCAATGTCAGAAACTGATGAATATCTTGTTTTCGAAATACTCGTCGGCGAAAATTGATTAACAAGAGAATCAAGTTTTAGAAACACTCACCGGCGAAAACTGATGAATATCAACTGTTCAAAACACTCACCGGCGAAAACTGATTAACAGGAAAATCAAGTTTTCGAAACACTCTGTGAAAACCCATTATTTAGGTCCTACGGTCAGTAGTTAAAGCTTAAGAATAGGGCTGTCGTCATTTGGGAATGTGAGTTAAAAAGAAAAACATAAATTAGAAAAAACAATAATGAAAATAATAAATGAACAATTAAATAAAGAATAATTATGTGTATATATATAGATAGATGAACTTAATTAAGAATTGATGGGATAATATGAAGAAATTGATTGATTTGTGACATTTAAGTTGAGTATTTTGACTAAGGAAAGTAAAATTATTTTTTTGTGTGAAATATGATTTTTGGGGCTAATTTTAAAGTTTTAATAGCTTTAGATGTAAAAATTTAATGAACTAAAATAAGTAGGAAAATTATGTAGAAAAATTATAAGTTAGTTAAAAAGTGGTCATATGAATTATTGTGAACTAAAAGTTTAAATTTGAAAATTTTTCGAGATTAAAATTTAACTAGATAGTAATTTCTTATTTGCTAAAAGCCCTTTTATCATATACTTTTAGTAAGCCTATGACTATTAAAAAATTTGAGGAATCTCCTATTTTTACCCATAAATAAATATAGGCAAGAAAATCCATTCAAAACTCTATTTTACCATACCCCAAAAGGTGTCAAATACTCACATTTAAAAGCCCTGGCCCTCAAGGTGAACACATTAAATCTACTTCCCTTCTACCAACCGTGCATCTCTCTTCACTCCCTTACTCCTTGAAAGCAAAAGGGTTCCCTCATTCCTCTTAGTCTCTTAACTTCAATCAATTTCTCCACTTGGGTAATCTTTCACAAATCAATTTTCGGATTTTTATAAGGTGAGGTTTCAAACACTTGATTCCATCACTTGAATCATAATTTTTTGTTAGAAATGAGTTACCCATTGATAGTATACAACTCTAGGGTCATTTAGGAGTGTAGGAGTGATCCAAATATGGAATATTATGGAGTCTTTCACTCTAGGGTTCATGACCTACGAATTTTAGAAGAATATATGAAAATTGTGAATTTTCTTGATGCTTGTTGGTATGAATAAATTTTAAATGATATGTTAGTTATTTTAAATGGTTTGGAGGATGCCCAATGGTTGGGTTAGTGATATGTGAACCCTTGGTAAAAGTTAGAATTTTTCATATTTAGTAAAATTTACATTGATGGAGCTTGGAAAGTGAACAAGGTTGTGAAATTCATTAATTATACATTTAATTGTGTTGGATCTAGAGAGAACACTAAATGATGACCATAAGCTAGTTGTAGGATATTGATTAGCTTAGGGAATAGGATTAATGTTAGTTAGGGAAGTAATAAAATTTGAATTGATTTGTGAACTTTCATTTGCTAGGAACTAAAAGATTTTTTGGACGCAAGAGCACCCAAGAACAAGCGCAAGGAAATCGCCATGGTGGGGGACACTCTCATCTTAGACCCTAAAGGGTTGATTGCTTGGTGAAATGATGTGATACTCATGAATAGCAATTGACATACACATGAAACTTGTGACTATTTCCTTATTGAACGCTTTAATCATGGGTTGTCGTTAGCAATTGACCTACATATGAAACTTGTGAAATTCTTATTATATGCTTGCACACATGGATGATTGTTGATGATTGAGATAGACATGGAAATTTGTGGATTAAATATGTATTGTGTATGAACAAGGATCTTGATGGTATGAATGGAATGGAATTTTCATTATTTCCTTGATTGATCTTTTTTTCCGGTGTATTGTGAAAGAATTATGTTTGCTTGATTCGATTACTTAAGCATGTTCTAAAAAGGTGTACGGGAAGGAACAATGTTGAACCATACACCATGTGTGAATGTGATAATGGGTAGCCCATGGGAAAGAACAACATTGAACCATGGGATTCACCTCCTGTTTATGTACAAGGGCAAACATGGGAAGGAACAAGGTTAAACCATGTTTCGTTAAAATTGAAACTAAAAGGTGGTGGGAAGTAGGGATGGCAATGGGAAGGGTATGGGGAGGATACTGCAATCACCGGCGCCCAGCCCCGCACTCAATTTTTTCCCGATCCCTGGACCCGTCCACGGCCGGGTATAAAATGTGAGACCCATCCCCGAACCCGGAAAATTAATCACTTTTTTCTGCCTCCTGCAATATAAAAGTAATGATATAGAAAACATTGTTTCTTGCTCACGTGATGAGGGTGAGAGTGTGAGACTGGACTACTGGGTAAGTGTGAAATGGTGTGTATTTTTTTTTAAATATTTATGTATATAAATAATATATAAAAAGTATTTATATATAAAATATTTATATAAAAAGTATTTATATATAAAATATTTTTATATATATTATATTCCCGGGTCCGGGTCCGGGTCCGGGGTGAATACCCCCTTACCCGTCCCCAGACCCAGAAATTTACCCGTTAAAATCCCTGGACCCAGACCCATTTTTTCAATACCCAGACCCGGACCCAACGGGTAATTTTACCGGGTATCCATTGGGTCCAGGTAAGATTGCCATCCCTAGTGGGAAGGAACCTAGTTGAACCACTTAACCAACCCAATTGCTAAGAACTCATAGGTAAGCAAGGGAAGAGGGAATGAACCTAGTTGAACCTCAGCCCTTGTTTGCTTGTGGGAAATAATTTAGGTAAAAGGTAATGTTGGTTTTATAGTTTTTCTTAAAACCATATGAATCCTTTTTTTTTTTCTAAAAAAACATAAAATACATTTCTGATCCATTTTGAAAGCCAAATCAAAGGTTCATTGTCTAGTACTATTTGGAGGACCTTGGACAACGATTTGTAAAGGAATTTCTTTTTTTAAAACAACCTTTATCATTCATAAAAGTTTTCTTTCACTAAAGGTGCCCAAGCAATCTTAACCCTATGTAGCCAACATTATTTCCAACTATTTGTTGATTATTGGATTGTTCATATTTGAACTTTGAACTAAGATTTGTTCTTGAAATTGATGTACACCGCTTGAGTGGTTTATGTCTTCAATGTGTATATGACTCTTATGAAAGGTGTGTATGTGTCTGTATGATTGGTACATGGACCTTGGCTAGTTGTTGAAAAGTGTTGTGATGCTATTTAATAAATGATAATGTAATTGCTTATGTGTGACACTCCCGTTCCCCTCATGGTGGTACCCTTCTACCACGTCTAAGATGAGTTTGTCTCTCACTGAGTCTTTTGACTCACCCCTCGCGATTTTCATTTTTCAGACACAGGTATTGGACAGGATTCCACGTCGGCTCAGTAAGGCGGCCATCTAGACCCAGCACTTTGTTTGTGTGGGTGCCATATTTTGATTTTATTTGTATTTTGTAAACTTTATTGAACTTCTAGAAGTGGGCTGCATTAGCCTAGGGCAGGTTCTGTATCTTGGATTATGGATTGTAAACCTACATACTTTTAGGTATTTTGATATGGATTAACTTATTTCTGCAGAGTAGACTATTGTCATGGTATTCTTGAATATATGAACAGCATAGGTTACAGGTTATGTTTTATTATGAGGTTTACGTACTAGGGACTCCTCCCCTATTTCGTGCCAGTCACGAGCCCTCGGGTGGGGGTCGTGACACACTCATTGGCGAAAACTGATGAATATCAAATTTTCGGAACACTCACCGGCGAAAACTGATTAAGAAGAAAATCAAGTTATCTAAACACTCATTGGCAAAAACTAAAGAATATCAAGTTTCCGAAACACTCACCGGCGAAAACTGATAAAAAACAAGTTTTTGAAACACTCACCGGCGAAAATTGATGAATATCAAGTTTTCGAAACACTCATCAGCGAAAACTAATGAATATCATGTTTTTGAAACACTCATCGGCGAAAACTGATTAACAAGAAAATCAAGTTTTCGAAACACTCATTGGTGAAAACTAATGAATATCATGTTTCTGAAACACTCATTGGTAAAAACTGATGAATATCAAGTTTTCGAAACACTCATCGGCGAAAACTGATGAATATCAAGATTTTGAAACACTCACCGGCAAAAACTGATTAACAAGAAAATCAAGTTTTCGAAATACTCATTGGCGAAAACTGATGAATATCAAGTTTTCGAAACACTCAACGAAAAAAACTGATGAAAATCATGTTTTCGATACACTCACTGGCAAAAACTGACTAACAAGAAAATAACGTTTCTGAAACACTCATTGGCGAAAACTGATGAGTATCATGTTTCCGAAACACTAGTCGGCAAAAACTGATGAATATCAAGTTTTCGAAACACTCATCGGCGAAAATTGATTAACAAGAAAATCAAGTTTTCGAAAAACTCATTGGCAAAAACTGATGAATATCAAGTATTTGAAACACTCACCGACGAAAACTGATGAATATCAAGTTTTCGAAATACTCGTCGCAAAAAATTGATTAACAAGAAAGTCAAATTTTCGAAACACTCATTGGCAAAAACTGATGAATATCAAGTTATCGAAACACTCATCGGCGAAAACTGATTATCAAAAAAATCAAGTTTTCGAAACACTCATTCGCGAAAACGGACGAATATCAAGTTTTTGAAACACTCACCGGCAAAATTTGATTAACAAGAAAAACATGTTTTCCAAACATTGCCTGGCGAAAACTAATGAATATAAACTTTTCGAAACACTCAGCGGCAAAAACTGTTTAACAAGAAAATCAAGTTTTCGAAACACCCATTGGCGAAAATTGATTAATATCAAAGTTTTGAAACACTCAACGGCGAAAACTGATTAACAAGAAAATCAAGTTTTCGAAACACTAAATTGCAAAAACTGATGAATATCTCGTTTTCGAAACACTCACCGGCAAAAACTGATTAACAAGAAAATCAAGTTTTCGAAAAACTCATTGGCGAAAACTGATGAATATCAAGTTTCAGAAACACTAATCGGGGAAAATTTATGACTAACAAGTTTTCGAAACAATCATCGGGGAAAACTGATTAACAAGAAAATCTAGTTTTAGAAAAACTCATTGGCGAAAACTGATTAACAAGAAAATCATTTTTTTGAAACACACATTGGTAAAAACTGATGAATATCAAGCTTTCGAAACACTCACTAGCGAAAATAGATCAATATCAAGTTTTTGAAACACTCATTGGTGAAAATTGATTACCAAGAAAATAAAATTATCGATACACTTATCGGCAAAAACTGATGAATATCAAGTTTCCCTAACACTAATCGGCGATAACTGATGAATAACAACTTTTCGAAACACTCATCGGCGAAAACTGTTTAACAAGAAAATCAAGTTTTTGAAATACTCATTGGCGAACAGTGATGAATATCATGTTTTCAAAACACTAATCGGCGAAAACTGATGAATAACAAGTTTTCGAAACACTCGTTGGCGAAACTTGATTAACAAGAAAATCAAGTTTTCGAAAAACTTTTGGTCGAAGACTGATGAATATCATGTTTTTGAAACACTCACCGGTGAAAACTGATGAATATCAAGTTTTCAAAACACTCATCGGCGAAAACTGATTAACAAGAAAATCAAGTTTTCGAAACACTCATTGGCAAAAACTGAAGAATATCAAGTTTCCGAAACACTCACCGGCGAAAACTGATGAATATCAACTTTTCGAAACACTCATCGGCGAAAATTGATTAACAAGAAAATCAAGTTTTCGAAACACTCATTGGCAAAAACTGATGAATATCAACTTTTTAAAACACTTACTGCCGAAAACTGATTAACAAGATCACGTTTTTGAAACACTCATTGGTGAAAACTGATTAACAAGAAAATCAAGTTTTCAAAACATTCAATGTCGAAAACTGATGAATATCAAGTTTTCGATACACTCACTGGCGAAAACTGATTAACAAGAAAATCAAGTTTTCAAAACAATCATTGGCAAAAACTGAAAAATATCAAGTTTCCGAAACACTAATCGGCGAAAAGTGATAAATATCAAGTTTTCGAAACAATCATCGGCGAAAACTAATTACCAAGAAAATCAAGATCTTGAAACACTCATTTGCGAAAGTTCATAAATATAAAGTTTCCGAAACACTAATCGGCGAAAACTGATGAATATCAGGTTTTCGAAACACTCATCAGCGAAAACTGATTAACAAGAAAATCAAGTTTTCGAAACACTCATTGGCGAAAACTGATGAATATCAAGTTTTCGAAACACTCACCGGCGAAAACTGATGAATATCAAGTTTTTGAAACACTCATCGGCGAAAACTGATTAACAAGAAAATCATGTTTTTGAAACACTCATTGGCGAAAACTGATGAATATCAAGTTTTCTAAACACTAATCGGCCAAAACTGATGAATATCAAGTTTTCGAAACACTCATCGGCGAAGTGACTAACTAGAAAATCAAGTTTTCGAGACACTCATTGGCGAAAATTGATGAATATCAAGTTTCCGAAACAGTAATCGGGGAAAACTGATTAATATGAAGTTTTCAAAACACTCATCGGCGAAAACTGATAACAAGAAAATCATGTTTTCGAAACACTCACGGGCGAAAACTAATGAATATCAAGTTTTCTAAATACTCACCGGCGAAAACTAATGAATATCAAGTTTTCGAAACACTCAATGTCGAAAACTGATGAACATCATGTTTCCGAAACACTAATCGGTCAAAACTGATGAATATCAAGTTTTCGAAACACTCATCGACGAAAACTGATTAACAAGAAAATCATGTTTTCGAAACACTCACTGCTGAAAACTAATGAATATCAAGTTTTCTAAACACTAACCGGCGAAAACTGATGAATATCAAGCTTTTGAAACACTCATCGGCGAAAATTCATTAACAAGAAAATCAAGTTTTCGAAACACTCATTGACGAAAACTAATGAATATCAAGTTTTCTAAACACTCACCTGCAAAAACTTATGAATATCAAGTTTTCGAAACACTCATCGACGAAAACTGATTAACAAGAAAATCAAGTTTTCGAAACACTCATTGGCAAAAACTGATGAATATCAAGTTTTGGAAACACTCACCGACAAAAATTGATGAATATCAAGTTTTCGAAACACTCACCGGTGAAAACTGATGAATATCAAGTTTTCGAAACACTCATCGGCAAAAACTGATAAACAAGAAAATCAAGTTTTCGAAACACTCATGGGCGAAAACTGATAAATATAAAGTTTCCGAAACACTAATCGGGGAAAACTGATGATTATCAAGTTTTGGAAACACTCATCGGCGAAAACTGATTAACAAGAAAATCAAGTTTTCGAAAAACTCATTGGTGAAAACTAACGAATATCAAGTTTTCGAAACACTCACCGGCGAAAACTGATGAATATCAAGTTTTAGAAACACTCGTCGGCGAAAATTGATTAACATGAAAATCAAGTTTTCGAAACACTGGCGAAAACTGATGAATATCATGTTTTCTAAACACTCACCGACAAAAACTGATGAATATCAAGTTTTCGGAACTCTCATCGGCGAAAACTGATTAACAAGAAAATCAAGTTTTCAAAACACTCACTAGCCAAAACTGATGAATATTATGTTTTCTAAACACTCACCGGCGAAAACTGATGAATATCAAGTTTTCTAAACACCCAACGGCGAAAACTGATTAACAAGAAAATCAAGTTTTCGAAAGACTCACTAGCGAAAACTGCAGAATATCAAGTTTTCTAAACACTCACCGACAAAAACTGATGAATATTATGTTTTCGAAACACTCATCTGCAGAAACTGATTAACAAGAAAATCAAGTTTTCGAAACACTCATTGGCGAAAACTAATGAATATCAAGTTTTCGAAACACTCACCTGCGAAAAATGATGAATATCAAGTTTTCGAAACATTCATCGGCGAAAACTAATTAACAAGAAAATCAAGTTTTCGAAACACTCATTGGCGAAAACTGATGAATATCAAGTTTTCGAAACACTCACAAAGGAAAATTGATGAATATCAAGTTTTCGAAACACACATCGGCGAAAACTTATAAACAAGAAAATCAAGTTTTCGAAACACTCATGGGCGAAAACTGATAAATATCAAGTTTTTGACACAGTAATCGGCGAAAATTGATGAATATCAGGTTTTCCAAACACTCATCGGCGAAAACAGATTAACAAAAATATCAAGTTTTCGAAACACTCATTGGCGAAAACTGATGAATATCAAGTTTTCGAAACACTCATCGGCAAAAACTGATGAATATCAAGTTTTCGAAACACTCATCGGCGAAAACTGATTAACAAGAAAATCAAGTTTTCGAAACACTCAGTGGTGAAAATTGATGAATATCATGTTTTCGAAAAACTCACCGGCGAAAACTGATTAAGAAGAAAATCAAGTTTTCGTAACACTGATTGCCAAAAACTAATGAATATCAAGTTTCCGAAGCACTCACCGGCGAAAACTGATGAATATCAAGTTTTCGAAACAATCATAAGCAAACTGATTAACAAGAAAATCAAGTTTTCGAAACACTTATTGGAGAAAATTGATGAATATCAAGTTTCCGGAACACTAATCGGCAAAAATTGATGAATATCAAGTTTCCGGAACTCAGTTTTCGCCGGTGAGTGTTTCGAAATCTTGATATTCATCAGTTTTCGCCAATGACCGTTTCGATAATTGATATTCATCAGTTTTCGCCGGTGAGTGTTTCGATAATTTCATTTTCTTGTTAATCAGTTTTCGCCGATGAGTGTTTTAAAAACTTGATATTCATCTATTTTCGCTGGTGAGTGTTCCGAAAACTTGATATACATTAGTTTTCGCCAAAGAGTGTTTCGAAAACTCGATTTTCTTATTAATCAATTTTCGCTAATGAGTGTTTCGAAAACTTGATATTCATCAGTTTTCGGCGGTGAGTGTTTAAAAAATTTGATATTCATCAGTTTTCCCCAGTGAGTGTTTCAAAAACTTGATTTTCTTGTTAACCAGTTTTCGCCGATGAGTGTCTCGAAAACTTGATATTCATTAGTTTTTGCCGATTAGTGTTTCGGAATCTTGATATTCATCAGAATTCGCCATTCAGTGTTTTGAAAACTTGATTTTCCTGTTAATAAGTTTATATTCATCAGTTTTCGGCGGTGAGTGTTTCAAAAACTTGATATTCATCAGTTTTCGCCAATAAGTTTTTCGAAAACTATATTTTCTTGTTAATCAGTTTTCGCCGATGAGTGTTTCGAAAACTTGATATTCATCTAATTTCGTCAGTGAGTGTTTCGGAAACTTGATATTCTTTAGTTTTCATCGATGAGTGTTTCGAAAACTTGATATTCATCAGTTTTTGCAAATGAGTGTTTCGAAAACATGACTTTCATGTTAATCAATTTTTGCTGATGAGTATTTCGAAAACTTGATATTGATCAGTTTTCGCCAGTGAGTGTTTCGAAAACATGATATTCATCAATTATCGCCGAATAGTGTTTTGGAAACTTGATATTCATCAGTTTTCGCCAATGAGTGTTTCAAAAACTTGATATTCATCTGTTTTCGCCGGTAAGTGTTTCAAAAACTTGATATTCATCAGTTTTAACCGATTAGTGTTGCGGAAACTTGATGTTCATCAATTTTCGCCAATGAGTGTTTGGAAAACTTGATTTTCTTGTTATTCAGTCTTCGCGGATGAGTGTTTCGAAAACTTGATTTTCTTGTCAATCAGTTTTCGACGATAGGTGTTTCAAAGACTTCATATTCATCAGTTTTCGCCGGTGAGTGTTTGGAGAACATGATATTCGTCAGTTTTTGCCGGTGAGTGTTTCAAAAACTTGATTTTCTTGTTCATCAGTTTTCACCGATGAGTGTTTCGAAAACTTGATATTCATCAGTTTTCGCCGATTAGTGGTTCGAGAACTTGATATTCATCAGTTTTCGCCGGTGAGTGTTTCTAAAACTTGATATTCATCATGTTTCGCCGATGAGTGTTTCCAAAAGTTGATATTCATCAGTTTTCGCTGATGAGTGTTTCGAAAACTTGATATTCACTGGTTTTCGCCGGTTAGTGTTTCGAAAACTGGATATTTATCAGTTTTCGCTAATTAGGGTTTCAAAAACTTGATATTCATCAGTTTTCGCCAATGAGTGTTTCGAAAACTTGATTTTCTTGTTAATCAGTTTTTGCCGGTGAGTGCTTCAAAAACTTGATATTCATCAATTTTCGCCGGTGAATGTTTCAAAAACTTGATATTTATCAGTTTGCACCAGTGAGTGTTTCGAAAACTTGATATTCATCAGTTTTCGCCAATGAGTGTTTCGAAAACTTGATTTTCTTGTTATTCAGTTTTCGCCGATGAGTGTTTCGAAAACATGATATTCATCTGTTTTCGCCGGTAAGTGTTTCGAAACACTCATTCGCGAAAATTCATGAATATCAAGATTCCGAAACACTCACCGGCGAAAACTAATGAATATCAAGATTTCAAAACACTCATCGGCGAAAACTTTTTAACAAGAAAATCAAGTTTTCGAAACACTCATTAGCAAAAACTGATGAATATCAAGTTTCCAAAACACAAATCGGCGAAATCTGATGAATATCTAGTTTTCCAAACGCTCATCGGCGAATACTAATTAACTAGAAAATCAAGTTTATGAAACACTCATTGGCGGAAACAGATGAATATCAAGTTTTCAAAACACTCACCGGCAAAAATTGATGAATATCAAGTTTTCGAAACACTCATTGGTTAAAATTGATTAACACGAAAATCAAGTTTCCAAAATACTCATTAGCGAAAACTGATGAATATCAACTTTTCGAAAGACTGATCAGCGAAAACTGATGAATATCAAGTTTTCGAAACACTCATCAGCGAAAACTGATGATTATCATTTTTTCGAAACAGTCATCGATGAAAGCTTATTTAAAAGAAAATTAAGTTTTCGAAACACTCATTGGTGAAAACTGATGAATATCAAGTTTTTCAAACACTCATCGGCGAAAAATGATTAATATCAAGTTTTTGAAACACTCGTCTGCGAACACTGATTAACAAGAAAATCAAGTTTTCGAAACACTCATTGGTGAAAACTGAAGAATATCTAGTTTTCGAAACACTCACCGGCGAAAACTGATTAATATCAAGTTTTCGAAACACTCATTGGCGAATACTGATTGACAAGAAAATCAAGTTTTTGAAAACACCCATTGGCGAAAACTAATGATTATCATGTTTTCGAAACACTCACCGGCGAAAACTGATCAATATCAAGTTTTTGAAACCCTCATCGGCGAAAACTGATTAACCAGAAAATCAAGTTTTCGAAACACTCATTGGCGAAAACTGATGACTATCAAATTTTCGAAACACTCTCCAGCGAAAACTAATGAATATCATGTTTTCGAAACACTCATCGGCGAAAACTTATTAACAAGAAAATCAAGTGTTCGAAACACTCCTTGGCCAAAACAGATGAATATCAAGTTCTTGAAACACTCACCGGCCAAAACTGATGAATATCAACTTTTCGAAACAGTCAACGGCCGAAACAGATGAATATCAAGTTTTCGAAAGACTCATCGGCGAAAACTGATTAATAAGTAAATTAAGTTTTCGAAACAGTCATTGGCGAAAACTGATTCACAAGAAAATCAAGTTGTCGAAACACTCATTGGCGCAAATTAATGAATATCAAATTTTCGAAACACTCACCAATAAAAACTGATGAATATCAAGTTTTTGAAACACTCATTGGCGAAAACTGTTTAACAAGAAAATCAAATTTTCAAAAAATTCATGGGCGAAAACTGATGAATATCAAATTTTCGAAACACTCACCAGCAAAAACTGATGAATATCAAGTTTTCGAAACACTCATCGGCGAAAACATAATAACTAGAAAATCAAGTGTTCGAAACACTTATTGGCGACAGCAAATGAATATCAAGTTTCCAAAACACTCACCTGCGAAAAATTGATGAATATCAAGTTTTCGAAACACTCACCGGCGAAAACTGATGAATATCAAGTTTTGAAATACTCACCGTCGAAAACTGATGAATATGAAGTTTTCGAAACACTCATCGGCGAAAACTGATTAACAAGAAAATCAAGATTTTGAAACACTCAGTAGCAAAAACTGATTAACAAGAAAATCAAGTTCTCGAAACACTCATTGGCAAAAACTGATGAATATCAAGTTTTCGAAACACTCACCGGCGAAAACTGATGAATATAAAGTTTTCGAAACTCTCATTGGCGAAAACTGATTAACAAAAAAATCAAGTTTTCAAAACACTCATTGGCGAAAACTGATGAATATCAAGTTTCCGAGACACTCATCAGCGAAAACTGATTAATATCAAGTTTTCGACACACTCATCGGCAAAAACTGATTAACAAGAAAATCAAGTTTTCTAAACACTCATTGGCGGAAAGAGATGAATATCAAGTTTTCAAAACACTCACTCGCAAAAATTGGTGAATATCAAGTTTTCGAAACACTCATCGGCGAAAACTGATTAACAAGAAAATCAAGTTTTCGAAACACTCATTGGCGAAAGCTGATGAATATCAAGTTTTCGAAACACTCGTCGGCGAAAACTGATTAACAAGAAAATCAAGTTTTCGAAACACTCATTGGCGAAAACTGATGAATATCAAGTTACCGAAACACTCACTGCAAAAACTAATGAATATCAAGTTTTCGAAACACTCACCGACGAAAGCTGATGAATATCAAGTTTTTGAAACACTCGACGGCGAAAACTGATTAACCAGAAAATCAAGTTTTCGAAACACTCATTGGTGAAAAGTTAAGAATATATAGTTTTCGAAACACTCACCGGCGAAAACTGATTAATATCAAGTTTTCGAAACACTCATCGGCGGAAACCGATTAACAAGAAAATTAAGTTTTCGAAACACTCATTGGCGAAAATTGATTAACAAGAAAACCAAGTTTTCGAAACACTCATTGGTGAAAACTAATGAATATCATATTTTCGAAACAATCACCGGCGAAAACTGATGAATATTATGTTTCCGGAACACTCATCGGCGAAAACTAATTTACAAGAAAATGAAGTTTTTGAAACAATCATTGGCAAAAACTGATGAATATCAAGTTTTGAAACACTCACTGTCTAAAACTGATGAATATCAAGTTTTCGAAACACTCATCGACGAAAACTGATTAACAAGAAAATCATGTTTTTGAAACACTCATTTGCGAAAACTGATGAATATCAAGTTTTCGAAACAATTACTGGCGAAAATAGATTAACAAGAAAATCAAGTTTTCGAAACACTTATTGGGGAAAACTGATGAATATCAAGTTTCCGAAACACTCACCGGCGAAAACTAATGAATATCAAGCTTTCGAAACACATATCGGCGAAAAATGATTCACAAGAAAATCAAATTGCCGAAACACTTATTGGAGCAAACTAATGAATATCAAGTTTACGAAACACTCACCGATGAAAACTGATGAATATCAAGTTTTCGAAAGACACATTGGCGAAAATTGTTTAACAAGAAAATCAAATTTTCAAAAAATTCATGGGCGAAAACTGAGGAATATCAAGTTTTCGAAACGCTCACCGACGAAAACTGATGAATATCAAGTTTTCAAAACACTTATCGGCGAAAACTTATTAACCAGAAAATCAAGTTATCAAAACACTCTTTGGCGAAAACTGATGTATATCAAGTTTTCGAAACACTCATTGGCGAAAACTAATGAATATCATGTTTTCGAAACACTCATCGGTGAAAACTGATTAACAAGAAAATGAGGTTTTCGAAACACTCATTGGCGAAAACTGATGAATATCAAGTTTTCGAAACACTCACTGGCGAAAACTGATGAATATCAAGTTTTTGAAATACTCATCGGTGAAAACTGATTAACAAAAAAATCAAGGTTTCGAAACACTCATTGGCGAAACTGGATGAATATCAAGATTTCGAAACACTAATCGGCGAAAACTAATGAATATCAAGTTTTCGAAACACTGATCGGCGAAAACTGATTAACAAGAAAATCAAGTTTACGAACAGTCATTGGCGGAAAGAGATGAATATCAAGTTTTCAAAACACTCACTGGCAAAAATTGGTGAATATCAAGTTTTCGAAACACTCATCGGCGAAAACTAATTAACTAGAAAATCAAGTTTTCGAAACACTCATTGGCGAAAGGTGATGAATATCAAGTTTTCGACACACTCGTCGACGAAAACTGATTAACAAGAAAATCAAGTTTTCGAAGCACTCGTTGGCGAAAACTGATGAATATCAAGTTTCCGAAACACTCATCGGCAAAAACTTAGGAATATCAAGTTTTCGAAACACTCACCAAAGAAAACCGATGAATATCAAATTTTCGAAACACTCATCAGCGAAAACTGATTAACAAGAAAATCAAGTTTTTGAAACACTCATTGGTGAAAACTGAAGAATATATAGTTTTCGAAACACTCACCGGCGAAAACTGATTAATATCAAGTTTTCGAAACACTCATTGCCGAATACTGATTGACAAGAAAATCAAGTTTTCGAAAACACCCATTGGCGAAAACTACTGATTAACAAGAAAATCAACTTTTCGAAACACTCATTGGCAAAAACTAATGAATATCAAGTTTCCAAAACACTCACCAGCGAAAACGGATGAATATCAAGTTTTCGAATACCTCGTCGTCAAAAACTTATTAACAAGAAAATCAAGTTTTTGAAACACTCATTGGCAAAATTTGATGAATATCAAGTTTCCTAAACACTAATCGGTGAAAACTGATGAACATCAAGTTTTTGAAACACTCATCGGTGAAAACTGATTAACAAGAGAATCATGTTTTCGAAAAACTCACCGTCAAAAACTGATGAATATCAATTTTTTGAAAAACTCATCGTCGAAAACTGATGAATATGAAGTTTTTGAAACACTCACTGTCGAAAACTGATGAATATCAATTTTTCAAAACACTCATCCGCGAAAACTGATTAACAAGAAAATTAAGTTTTTGAAACACTCAACGGCGAAAATTGAAGAATATCAAGTTTTTGAAACACTCAACGGCAAAAACTGATTAACAAGAAATTCAAGTTTTCGAAACACACATTGGTGAAAACTGATGAATATAATGCATTGGAAACACTCATCGGCGAAAACTTATTAACAAGGAAATCAAGTGTTCGAAACACTCGTTGGCGAAAACGGATGAATATCAAGTTTCCGAAACACTCACCGGCGAAAAATGATGATTATCAAGTGTTCGACATACTCATTGGTGAAAACTGATTAACAAGAAAATCAAGTTTTCAAAACACTCACCAGCGAAAACTAATTAACAAGAAAATAAAGTTTTCGAAACACTCGTTGGCAAAAACTGATGAATAGCAAGTTTCCCAAACAATCCGCGGCGAAAAGTGATGCATATCAAGTTTTCGAAACACTCATTGCCAAGTTCAGATTAACATGAAAATCAAGTTTCCGAAACACTCATTGGCGAAATCTGATTGACAAGAAAATCAAGTTTTCGAAATACTCATTAGCGAAAACTAATGATTATCATGTTTTTGAAACACTCACCGCCAAAAACTAATGAATATCAAGTTTTCGAAACACTCATCGGTGGAAACCGATTAAGAAGAAAATCAAGTTTTCGAAACACTCATTGGCGAAAATTGATTAACAAGAAAACCAAGTTTTCGAAACACTCATTGGCGAAAACTAATGAATATCATATTTTCGAAACAATCACCGGCGAAAACTGATGAATATTATGTTTCCGGAACACTCATCGGCGAAAACTAATTTACAAGAAAATGATGTTTTCGAAACAACCATTGGCGAAAACTGATGAATATCAAGTTTTGAAACACTCACCGGCGAAAACTGATGAATATCAAGTTTTTAAAACACTCATCGGTGAAAATTGATTAACAAGAAAATCATGTTTTTGAAACACTCATCGGCAAAAACTTATGAATATCAAGTTTTCGACACACTTAATGGCGAAAACTGATTAACAAGAAAATCAAGTTTTCGAAACACTCATTGGCGAAAACTGATGAATATCAAGTTTCCGAAACACTCACCGACGAAAACTAATGAATATCAAGCTTTCAAAACACTTATCGGCGAAAAGTTATTCACAAGAAAATCAAATTGCCGAAACACTTATTGGAACAAACTAATGAATATCAAGTTTACGAAACACTCACCAATGAAAACTGATGAATATCAAGTTTTCGAAACACTCATTGGCGAAAATTGTTTAACAACAAAATCAAGTTTTCAAAAAATTCATGGGCGAAAACTGAGGAATATCAAGTTTTCGAAACACTCACCAGCGAAAACTGATGAATATCAAGTTTTCGAAACACTCATCGGCGAAAATTGATTAACAAGAAAATCAAGTTTTTGAAACACTCATTGGCGAAAAGTGGTGAGTATCATGTCTCGGAAACACTCACAGACCAAAATTGATGAATATCAAGCTTTAGAAACACTCATCGGCGAAAATTGATTAACAAGAAAATCAAGTTTTCGAAACACTAATTGGCGAAAATTGATGAATATCAAGTTTCGAAACACACATTGGCGAAAATTGATGAATATCAAGTTTTTGAAACACTCATTGGCGAAAACGTTTTAACAAGAAAATCAAGTTTTCGAAACACTCATTGGCGAAACCTGATGAATATCAAGTTTTCGAAACACTCACCGGCGAAAACTGATGAATATCATGTTTTCAAAACACTCATCGGCGAAAACTGATCAACAAGAAAATCAAGTTTACGAAACACTCATTGGTGGAAAGAGATGAATATCAAGTTTTCAAAACACTCACTGGCAAAAATTGGTGAATGTCAAGTTTTCGAAACACTCATCGGCGAAAACTGATTAACTAGAAAATCAAGTTTTCGAAACACTCATTGGCGGAGGATGATGAATATCATGTTTTTGACACACTCGTCGACGAAAACTGATTAACAAGAAAATCAAGTTTTCGAAACACTCACTGGCAAAAACTGATGAATATTAAGTGTTCGAAACACTCACTGCGAAAGTTGATCAATATCTAGTTTCCGAAACACTCAACGGCGAAAACTGATGAATATCAAGTTTTTAATACACTCATCGACAAAAACAGATTAACAACAAAACCAAATTAACGAAACACTCATTGGCGAAAACTGAAAAATATCCTGTTTTCGTAACACTCATCTGCGAAAACTGATGAATATCAAGTTTTCGAAACACTCATTGCCGAATACTGATTGACAAGAAAATCATGTTTTCGAAAACACCCATTGGCGAAAACTACTGATTATCATGTTTTCGAAACACTCACCGGGGAAAACTGATGAATATTAAGTTTTTGAAACACTCATCAGCGAAAAGTGATGAATATCATGTTTTCGGAACTCTCATCGGCGAAAACTGATTCACAAGAAAATGAAGTTTTCGAAACAATCATTGGCGAAAACTGATGAATATCAAGTTTTGAAACACTCACCGTCGAAAACTGATGAATATCAAGTTTTAAAAACACTCATCGGCGAAAACTGATTAACACGAAAATCAAGTTTTTGAAACACTCATTAGCGAAAACTGATGAATATCAAGTTTTCGAAACACTCACCAACGAAATCTGATTAACAAGAAAATCAACTTTTCGAAACACTCATTGGCAAAAACTAATGAATATCAAGTTTCCAAAACACTCACCAGCGAAAACGGATGAATATCAAGTTTTCGAAACACTCGTCGGCAAAAACTTATGAACAAGAAAATCAAGTTTTTGAAACACTCATTGGCAAAATTTGATGAATATCAAGTTTCCTAAACACTAATCGGTGAAAACTGATGAACATCAAGTTTTTGAAACACTCATCGGTGAAAACTGTTAACAAGATAATCATGTTTTCGAAAAACTCACCGTCAAAAACTGATGAATATCAAGTTATTGAAAAACTCATCGTCGAAAACTGATGAATATCAAGTTTTTGAAACACTCACTGTTGAAAACTGATGAATATCAATTTTTCAAAACACTCATCCGCGAAAACTGATTAACAAGAAAATCATGTTTTTGAAACACTCAACGGCGAAAATTGAAGAATATCAAGTTTTTGAAACACTCAACGGCAAAAACTGATTAACAAGAAATTCAAGTTTTCGAAACACACATTGGTGAAAACTGATGAATATAAAGTTTTGGAAACACTCATCGGCGAAAACTTATTAACAAGGAAATCAAGTGTTCGAAACACTCGTTGGCGAAAACGGATGAATATCAAGTTTCCAAAACACCCTTCGGCGAAAACTGATGAATATCAAGTTTTCGAAACACTCACCAGCGAAAACTGATGAATATCAAGTTTTCGGATCACTCATCGGCGAAAATTGATTAAGAAAATCAAGTTTTCGAAACACTCACCGGCGAAAACTGATTAACAAGAAAATAAAGTTTTCGAAACACTCAATGGCGAAAACGGATGACTATCAAGTTTTTGAAACACTCGCCGGCGAAAACTATTGAATATCAAGTTTTCGAAACACTCATTGGCAAGTTCAGATTAACATGAAAATCAAGTTTCCGAAACACTCATTAGCGAAATCTGATTGACAAGAAAATCAAGTTTTCGAAACACTCATTGGCGAAAACTGATGAATATAATGTTTTCGAAACAATCACCGGCAAAAACTAATGAATATCAAGTTTTCGAAACACTCATTGGAGAAAACTGGTTAACAAGAAAATCAAGTTTTCGGAACACTCATTGGCGAAAACTGATCAATATCAAGTTTTCAAAACACTCACCGACGAAACTTGATTAACAAGAAAATCAAGTTTTCGAAACACTCTTTGGCGAAAACTGATGAATATCATGTTTTCGAAACAATCACCGACGAAAACTGATGAATATTATGTTTCTGGAACACTCATCGGCGAAAACTAATTTACAAGAAAATGATGTTTTTGAAACACTCATTGGCGAAAACTGATGAATATCAAGTTTTCGAAACACTCACCGGCGAAAACTGATCAATATCAAGCTTCTAAAACACTCATCGGTGAAAACTGATTAAGAAGAAAATCATGTTTTGGAAACACTCATTGCCGAAAATTGATAAATATCAAGTTCTCAAAACACTCATGGGCGAAAACAGATTAACAAGAAAATCAAGTTTTCGAAACACTCATTGGCGAAAACTGATGAATATCAAGTTTTCGAAACACTCGTTGGCGAAAACAGATGAATATCAAGTTTTTGAAACAATAATCGGCGAAAAATGATTCACAAGAAAATCAAATTGCCGAAACACTTATTGGAGCAAACTAATGAATATCAAGTTTACGAAACACTCACCGATGAAAACTGATGAATATCAAGTTTTCGAAACACTCATTGGCGAAAATTGTTTAACAAGAAAATCAAATTTTAAAAAATTCTTGTGCGAAAACTGAGGAATATCATGTTTTCGAAACGCTCACCGACGAAAACTGATGAATATCAAGTTTTCGAAACACTTATCGGCGAAAACTAATTAACCAGAAAATCAAGTTTTCGAAACACTCACTGGCGAAAACTGATGAATATCAAGTTTTCGAAACACTAATTGGCGAAAACTAATGAATATCAAGTTTTCGAAACACTCATTGACGAAAACTTATTAACAAGAAAATCAAGTTTTTGAAACACTCATTGGCGAAAATTGATGAATATCAAGTTTTCGAAACACTCACCGGCGAAAACTGATGAATATCATGTTTTCGAAACACTCACTGGCGAAAACTGATGAATATCAAGTTTTCGAAACACTCATTGGCGAATACTGATTAACATGAAAATCAATTTTCCGAAACACTCATTGGCGAAAACTGATTGACAAGAAAATCAACTTTTCGAAACACTCATTGGCGAAAATTAATGATTATCAAGTTTTCGAAACACTCACCGGCGAAAATTGATGAATATCAAGTTTTCGAAACACATATCGGCGAAAATTGATTAACAAGAAAATCAAGTTTTCGAAACACTCATTGGTGAAAACTGATGAATATCAAGTTTTCGAAACACTCACCGGCGAAAACTGATTAAGAGGAAAATCAAGCTTTTGAAACACTCATTGGCAAAAACGATGAATATCAAGTTTTCAAAACACTCACTAGCGAAAACTGATGAATATCATGTTTTCGGAACACTCATCGGCGAAAACTAATGAACAAGAAAATGATGTTTTTGAAACAATCATTGGCGAGAACTGATGAATATCAAGTTTTGAAACGCTCACCAGCGAAAACGGATGAATATGAAGTTTTCGGAACACTCATCGGCGAAAACTGATTAACAAGAAAATCAAGTTTTCGAAACAATCATTGGTGAGAACTAATGAATATCATGTTTTGAAACACTCACCGTCGAAAACTGATGAATATCAAGTTTTCGAAACACTGATCGGCGAAAACTAATCAACACGAAAATCAAGTTTTTGAAACACTCATTAGCGAAAATTGATGAATATGAAGTTTTTGAAACACTCACCAGCGAAAAGTGATTAACAAGAAAATCAAGTTTTCGAAACACTCATTGGCGAAAACTGATGAATATCAACTTTTTAAAACACTTACTGCCGAAAACTGATTAACAAGATCACGTTTTTGAAACACTCACCAGCGAAAACTGAGGAATATCAAGTTTTCGAAACACTCATCGACAAAAATTAATTAACAAGAAAATCATGTTTTCGAAACACTCATTGGCAAAAACTGATGAATATCATGATTCCGAAACACTAATCGGCGAAAACTGATGAATATCATGTTTTCAAAACACTCATCGACAAAAACTGATTAACAAGAAAATCACGTTTTCGAAAGACTCATTGGCGAAAACTGATGAATACAATGTTTTTGAAACACTCACCGTCGAAAACTGATGAATATCAATTTTTCAAAACATTCATCGGCAAAAATTGATTAACAATAAAATCAAGTTTTCGAAACACTCATTGGCGAAAACTGATGAATATCAAGTTCTCGAAACACTTACCGGTGAAAACTGATTAAATAGAAAATCAAGTTTTCGAAACACTCGTCGGCAAAAACTGATTAATGTCAAGTTTCCGAAACACTCACCGGCTAAAACTAATGAATATCAAGTTTTCGAAACACTCACCGGCAAAAACTGAAGAATATCAAGTTTTTGAAACACTCAACGGCGAAAATTGATTAATAAGAAAATCATCTTTTCGAAACACTCATTGGTGAAAACTGATGAATATCACGTTTTGGAAACACTCATCGGCGAAAACTTATTAACAAGAAAATCAAGTTTTCGAAACACTCGTAGGCGAAAACGGATGAATATCAAGTATTCGAAAGACTCAACGGCGAAAACTGATGAATATCAAGTTTTCGAAACACTCACCGGCGAAAACTAATGAATATCAAGTTTTCGAAACACTTATTGGCGAAAACTGATTAACATGAAAATCAAGTTTTCGAAACACTCAATGGTGAAAACTGATGAATGTCAAGTTTTCAAAACACTCACCGGCGAAAACTGATTAACAAGAAAATCAAGTTTTTGAAACACTCATCGGCAAAAATTGAAGAATATCAAGTTTTGAAACACTAATTGGAAAAAACTAATGAATATCAAGTATTCGAAACACTGATCGGCAAAAACTTGACGGCAAAAACTGATCAATAGCAAGTTTTTGAAACACTCGTTGGTGAATACTGATGAACAAGAAAATCAAGTTTTCGAAACACTAATTGGTGAAAACTGATGACTATCAAGTTTTGGAAAAACTCATCGGTGAAAACTTATTAACAAGGATATCAAGTGTTCGAAACACTCATCGGTGAAAATTGATGAATATCAAGTTTTTGAAACACTCTCTGGCCAAAACTGATGAATACCAAGTTTTCGAAACACTCACCGGCGAAAACTGATGAATATCAAGTTTTCGAAACACTCATCGGCGAAAACTGATTAACAAGAAAAAGAAGTTTTCGAAACAATCATTGGCGAAAACTGATGAATATCAAGTTTTGAAATACTCACCATCGAAAACTGAAGAATATCAAGTTTTCAAAACACTCATCGTCCAAAACTGATTAACAAGAAAATCAAGTTTTTGAAACACTGATTGGCGAAAACTGATTAGCAAGAAAATCAAGTTCTCGAAACACTCATTGGCAAAAACTGATGAATATCATGTTTTGAAAACGCTGATCGGCGAAAATTGATTAACAAGAAAATCAAGTTTTGAAACACTCATTGGCAAAAACTGATGAATTTCAAGTTTTCGAAACAATCATTAGCGAAAACTGACGAATATCAAGTTTTCGAAACACTCACCGGCGATAACTGATGAATATCATGTTTTCGGAACACTCATCGGCAAAAACTAATTAACAAGAAAATGAAGTTTTCGAAACACTCATTGGCGAAAACTGATGAATATCAAGTTTTCGAAACATTCACCGGCGAAAACTGATGAATATCATGTTTTCAAAAGACTCATCGGCGAAATCTGATTAACAAGAAAATCAAGTTTTCGAAACACTCATTGGCGAAATCTGATGAATATTATGTTTTCGAAACACTCTCCGGCAAAAACAGATTAACAAGAAAATTATGTTTTCTAAACACTCATTGGCGAAAACAGAAGAATAACATGTTTCCGAAACACCCACTAGCGAAAACTGATGAATATCAAGTTTTCGAAATAGTTATCGGCGAAAACTTATTAACAAGAAAATCAAGGTTTCGAAACAATCATTCGCAAAAACTGTTGAATATCTAGTTTCCGAAACAGTAATCGACGAAAACTGATGAATATCATGTTTGCGAGACACTAATTGGCGAAAACTGATTTACGAAGCACACATTGGCGAAAACCGATGAATATTAAGTTTTCGAAACACTCACTAGCAAAAATTGATGAATATCGAGTTTTCGAAACACTCATTGGAAAAAACTGATTAACAAGAAAATCAAGTTTTCGAAACACTCATTGGGGAAAACTGATGAATATCAAGTTTTTGAAACACTCACCGTCGAAAACTGATGAATATCAAGTTTTCGAAACACTCATCGGCGAAAATTGATTAACAAGAAAATCAAGTTTTCGAAACACTCACCGGCGAAAACTGATTAACAAGAAAATCAAGTTTTCGAAACACTCATTGGCGAAAACTGATGAATATCAAGTTTTCGAAACACTCACCGGCCAAAACTGATTAATGTCAAGTTTTCAAAACACTCATCGGCGAAAACTTTTTAACAAGAAAATCAAATGTTCGAAATACTCATTGGCAAAAATGGATGAATATCAAGTTTTCGAAACACTCATCGGCCGAAGTTGATGAATATCAAGTTTTCGAAACACTCACCGGGCAAAACTGATGAATATCAAGTTTTCGAAACACTAATCGACGAAAATTGATTAACAAGAAAATCATGTTTTTAAAACACTCATTGGCCAAAACTGATTAAGAAGAAAATCAAGTTTTCGAAACACTCATTGGTGAAAACTAATGAATACGAAGTTTTCGAAACACTCATCAGCGAAAACAAATGAAAACTAAGTTTTCAAAACACTGATCGGTGAAAACTAATTAACAAGAAAATCAACTTTTCGAAACACTCATTGGCGAATACAGTTGAATATGATGTTTTCGAAACACTCTTCGGCAAAAACGGATCAATATGATGTTTTTGAAACACTCTTTGGCGAAAATTGAATAACAAGAAAATCAAGTTTTCGAAACACTCACTACAAGGAAACAGGCATCTAGCCACGGTTAGAACATGCCTCTAACGGCGGTTGTGACTGTGGCAAGAACTTTAGCGGTGGTTGCGCAACCGTCGCCGAACGATGCGTCGGGACCACTTCTAGCGACGGTTAAGACAATCGTTGGAATAACCGCCGTTAGGCATTTTTTTGACCTAACGGCGGTTACAACCGTCGCTAGAGGGGCATTTTAATCTCCCATATTTTTGACCTAACGGCGGTTGGAACCGCCGTTAGAGTAAAAAATCTAACGGCGGTTCCAACTGCCATTAAATTAACTAACCCTAACGGCGGTTGCAACAGTCGTTAGATTATTTATTCTAACGGCGGTTGCAACCGTCACCATATTTATGGTGTTTATGTTTCCTTTGGCGACGGTTACAACCGCCGTTAGAATCATTTTTTTTTTCAAATTTTTTTTTTAGATTTTTGTTTCTTTGTATCATTTATACTCAACCTATTCAAGAGTTTACACATCAATAAATAAACTCCAACAACAATAACAATAAATAAATCAAACCTAATAGAATTTAAAATAAATTCAACACTACTAATAAAGTTTCATCTGTATATAAATTCAAAATGAAGTCTTGACAACATAATAGAATTTGAGATGACTTCATCATCTACTAATAAAGTTTCAAACTCAAAATAAAGTCTTCACAACATAATTCTCAATCTCAAAATATAAAGGATACATTAATAGCAATTAAAAAGTTTAGTACTAGCAACAAAATAAAACTAATTAAATATAACTAACATCAAAATAGAACTACATAAATATATAAGATCATGGATCATGACTAGCTCCAGATGATCGTCGACATGATGCTTCTGCGCTGCCTACATCAGGTACCTATAATTAGAACAAGAAAGACAGATAGATTTTATAAACATGTGTAGTGTCTCTTTTAACATATCGTTGTAAAGAAAAGAAACATTATGTTACCTGTGTTGTAGGACATGGTACCTCGCCAACAATCACAGATGGTATTGTTACTCCCATGTGATCAGCTAAATATTTGACCATGTGATATTGCTGAGCTTTCTCCATTTCACGCTCCTTTTCTAAAGCTTCAAACTTTTCTTTCATACGAGCTTGCTCCATCTCACGCTCCTTTTTTAGAGCTTTTAACTCTTCTTTCACTGAACTTAGCTCAGATTGCAAGGATCCTTCATTTGAATGTGCGCTACCTGTAGAACTAAAATTTAAGTCATTGAACCGATATTTGGGTAGCCCAAAAACTTGAGAAGGGCATGGACCTAGTCCTAACCCTCGAACTCGTCCAGAATGCTCCTTGCCTAGCACTTGCCCCAATGCATCATCTGATGAAACCACACCAGTGTATGACTCGAAAGATTCTTGCTCACGAAGCTTTTCTGAAACTTTTTCCTAAAAATTCAAACATTTATTATTTTACCCATCAGCATATCCAATAGACATATTCTAACAGCACGCAGAAGCATGGTGGAAAAAATAAAAGTAGTTCAGTAAACAAAAAAACTACTATTCAGCGCACATCAACTTTAAATTGGTGGAAGAATATTTTAATTTCTTTCAGCAGCATATATGTGTGAAAAATACATCAAGGGCAATACAACACTGCAAGGAATTACGTACGCAGGATATATTTATTATTCTCATCACTTTCTTAAATGCGACGCCTTAATTTATTAGGACCATCCTATATATGTTACATTCAGAATCTTTAATTAAGCCCTAATAATGTCATTCTCAAATACTAACTAATACGAATATTATTGGGTGAATCTAAGTGAAGTCCAAGAATTGGATATTGGGAATAAACTATTTGCCAATTTATTAACTAGTAAGGAATATAAAAAGGGTGCAGTATAAATTGAATAAACTATTGGCCTTAGCATCATTCTAAGATACAAAAGCTGAAACAACAAGTACTCGTCCCTTATCAATATTAAGACATGAAAATGCTTGACAATACCATAGAGATTTATTACACCCATAACAAACAATCATCATCTCAACACTTTATTACACACATCACAAACAAGAATTAACATCTTTTAACAAGAACAAAACTCAAAATACATTACCATAGTTGCTCTGGCATCCTCATTAACATAGCTACCATCCTTTTTTGTGTGGGTTCCAATGAATAACTCAGCTCGTCTCACTGGTCGGCCTTTTTTTACTTCCTAAAAAACAAGAAATAATCACATTGCTTAACATTTTAAAAAAACTAGAAACTAATATATGAACTAAACAAAATTTAAATCACCATTTCATTCTTTCTTCTCGCGTTGCTTTTGGAACCACCCGTGTGAGGAAATTTTAATTTCTTCCTATTTTCTTGGTTCTGAATGCACATCTCCTATACATGAAAGACAAATAAAATTAATCATGTTATATAAAAACAAAATTAAATTACAAGTTGTATATGAAATCTTACAATGCATTTGTCACTTAGTCGGTAGTCGACAAAGCTATTCCACTGATCTTGGGGTAGTTTTGGAGGACGTAATTTCATGATCTCGTCTCTTACTTGAAGTTTTTTTATTATCCTGGATAGCTTACTTCTATAGTCTCTTCTTTTCTCCCTTAACGATCTCCAAGCCCACTTTAATCCATTGCGTTCTGAAAATGCAATCTTACTCTGAATTTAAAACCATTGAAACGTTAATTACAAGCAAGTGGTTAAAAACAATTAAAGAGGAACAATGGAAAATCCACTTCTTACCTCAATGAGTGAAACTGCATCATTAAAATATTGTTCAGGAACCTCCTTCCAATTACAGAAGTTTAGAGGAATTAGCTCACAATCCGTAGCCATATTTCCCAACCAGAATCCAATTAAACCTCCAGCAGCACGAAGCCCTTGCCCAAATTCATTAACTTGACAAATCACCTTCTTTCCCCTCGGTAAATTCCACACATTCTTTGCCTTCATCCTCTCTTGTGTAATAAGTCCATTTTCATCCTCCATGCATAACATAAAATAAGACAATAACAAAAATATATATTTTGTAATAGATCAATAAAAATAAATTCAAACTGGATACTTACGAATAATGTCCACTATCCAGTCTTTGTTCAAACCTTGCTCTTCACTGGAAACTCGTACAAATGCAGGTTTAACAAAATCGACATGTTCTTGTTGGGAAGATGTACCAACGGGTTGTGTAGGAGGAGTAGGTGCTGTAGGTGGGGCCTCAACTCGAGTAGAATTCATAGTCATTTCCTGTTGGGAAGATGTGCCAAGTGGTTGTGTAGGAGGAGCAGCTGGTGCAAGAGGGGCCTCATATATTTTTTGTATCAATGCATCAACTTTTAGTCTAGCTCTAAATGATCGTTTACGCTTATTATGTTGCATCCTGAAAGACAACAAAAAAGATGTGGTTAAAATAATATAATAGCGAAACCATGTAAAATATAAACAAAACTATGATAGACTATATATGTAGAACAAAGTAACCAGATAGATTACCTAACCCTGGGAAATCACTTATAGTCCATAACAATGCAGCCCGCATTTTGAACTTCTGGTTAGTTGAAAAAACAAATGTTTCAACGCCCTCGACCCACAAATCATTTAATTCTTTTATTAGCGGTTCAAGATACATATCAATGTCATTTCCAAGCATTTTTTCCCAGGTATGATCATAGACAACATTAAAGATGTTGGCTTCATACACATCCACGGTGGAAAGTTGTATGGAATCAAAATAACCGGCCAAATGCTATAATTAGTGCTCATTGTTCCAAAAGGATTAAAACCATCACTAGCCAACCCAAGTCTAATATTTCTAGGTTCTTCAGCAAATCCTGGGTATTGAGCATCAAATGACTTCCATGCTTCACCATCTCTTGGATGTCTAAGAAGACCATCTAAGTTTCGATCTGTAGCGTTCCACCTCAAATGCTCTGCTGTTTTAGTGGACATATACAATCTTTGCAATCTTGGAGTGAGTGGAAAATAGCGTAACACATTTGCAGGTCTCTTTTTTCGTTTTTTATTTCCACCACGCCCATTGTTACTATCCACCCTTGTATTTGTCTTCCACCTAGAAGTATTACATATTTTACATTTTTCATGTTCAGCATCATCCCCCCAATATAGCATACAATCGTTTGGACAAACATGGATCGTTTGATAATTAAGACTCAACTTGTTTATGGCCTTTTTGGCATCATAAAACCATTTCGGAAGCCTTACATTTTCAAATGCATCCTTCAACAATTCCAAAATCATGTCCAAAGCTTTATCACTCACTCGACATAAGCATTTAATGTGATAAAGCATAACCAAAAAGGAAAGCTTTGGATACTTCGTACAACCTTCATACAATTCTTGATTTTCATCATTCATCAAGTCATCGAATTTGCAATTTTCCCCATTTGTTCCACTAGTGGAACCAATGTGCACCTCACTATTTGGATGGTGGCATGACCCTGGTTCATTAATGTTTCTATCTCTAAAGACCCCAAAAGCATCGTGTAATAAATCTTGCATTTCCCCACCTACTTTCTCCACTTGTACCAAAGGAGTAGTAGGGGCATCTTCCTCTACCCGTTCACCATGCCTAATCCAAGTAGTGTACCCCAACGGGAATCCATTGGATATCAAGTGATCAAACATAACGTCCCTTGTAAACCATTTTTTAAAGCCACATGAGAGACATGGGCATTTCACAATCCCTTCCACATAAGGCCTAGAAAATGCAAAATCGAGAAAACTTTCTATACCAGCAACATATTTTGGTGAATAACGTGGCCTACTAATCCAACTTCTATCCATAGCTACACCTAAATAGTTACGGAGAGACTTAATCAGAATAGTTACACTTTTACTAAACATATTATACTTTTACTAAACACTTAAGCTTGTATAATTTCTTATAAATTGTATGTATGACTACGACATAATAGCGTCAACCTAAAAAATTCATTTACCATCATAATTCATAATGAAAGATGAACACATCTAAACATTACAGTAACAATTTTTTTTTTCTCAGAGATTAATAAACACACCCACTCTAAAACAAAGATATACTCATATCAATATAAGCTATGTACACTATATTGATGTAGCAACATAGTAAAGCAAGAAAAGATGCTCATATTTCAATCAAAGAGAGTTTGATAATATAAAATTTACTTTTATCATACTCACTTTCAACTATATTGATGTAGTTGAAAATGAAAGCACAACTTTAGAATTGAACCTGCAAATAATATGTTTTCACAAAAGAACAAATAGGAAGAAGTCACAATAGGCAAAGGATAATGATAAAATTATGTTAAGCTAACATAGCCTACCATAATTAAGATTAAATGACAGTGAAGAGTTTCATACAATATGTTTACAAATCCAAAAGAAGCAAAATAGTCATAGAGATGAAAAGAAAAGTAATAGAGTAATATGATTTTGAACTTCCAATGAATGCTACAATTGGCTTAAGAGTTGAACTCCAGTTTGGTGTTGTTTTGGTTTTATGTTGTTTTTTCTTCCTTTGCCCTTTCGGGCTTCGGGCCGTTGTTTTTTTTAAAAGAAATTCAACTTTTGAATTCAATAATATCAAATCAAAATAAAATAAGCTAAATAACATGGTATACTAATTCAAATATAGACGTTACCTTCAAATTTATTCAATCTAACTTTATACAATGCATATTTTTGTGCATGTTATCTATATTAAAATGGTTGAGTAATATATATATATATATATATATATATATATATATAGATTTATATGTGTATGCATTTGGAAGTGACACGTTGTGTAGAAAATTGAGACTTTTAAAATATATACTGAGAAATATTTCAATTCATATGTAAGACTTCAACTTCTATTTCAATCAAACAACTTATATAGCTCATGATAATCAACTTACTTGTTGACAAATTCTGGTTTAATATATCTCTCAGTTTATGGGGAGAAAAATGGCCAATCCAATTTGGTTTATGTACTTGGGCGTATACTTTAACAAACTAGGATGGATATTTCATTAGAAAACAAACTAGGAAGATAGGTCCATTGAAGAAAAAACTTCTCAGCAACTATATCTTATAATGGCACAATTAATTAAAAATAAATAAATAAACTTACTCACTTTGTTATTAAATTATTTAAGAAAAAAAATTAACTCATAGATTAAATGTTTTAAAAGGCCAAATTAGGTTTAGAATAAATATTTTCACTTGTGATATTTTTTTAGAAATCCTGATATATATATATATATATAGTAGGAAACACCTAAAAATTCTAAGTTCTATCATTACAATATAATTCAGTGATGTCAAGATCAAATTACATGTACTATATATATGAAGTATATATGCTTTTAAAGATGAAGAGATGTATCAATACCAAAGTTAGAGTACTCTGAGTCCTTGAAAGATTGTGTGTGGTTTCTGTAATTTGATGTATATATATAAAATTGTATTGAATTGTATGGACTTTTTTTTTACTTTTAATCTAAAATCAGAGCATCTTTTAAGATATACTTGAATTAAGATGAATAACAGTGGGGGAGAGAAACACAGTTTTATACAATTTTTTAAAAATGTAAATCCAAATTTTCTCTTATTAAATAGATATTTCATTTTCCTTTTCTCCCCTATTCTCTTTAATCTAAATATACTTGACCATACTTAGGAAAGAAACACTCCCATGTCCCAAGCAGATTTGTTCCACCAACCATTTACCATTTACCAATCACTAGGCACACTACCGACAATAGGAAAAACAATCATTAAACTGAATTTTCAGCACCAGGCTATCACACTGGTCACTGGACACTGAGAAACATTAAGTAGTAGCTCTTCTCAGACATCATTTCATAACCTTCCTACAAATCCCTCATAATACTAGGGCTATATTATCAAAATGTTAGAGCCCACACATGATCGAGAGGTTACTTATTGCTACCCAGTATGAATAACTCAAAAATAGATGTGCACTGCTGTAGATATTGAAAGTTACCAATAAACCCACTCCTCAATTTAAAAAGCACAAAACAGTGAAAGCTCACCCAACACAGTGAAACAAATAATTATATATATATACACACTCCATGCTGCTCAAAATAGATTAGTTACTTCCAAATCAAACACGGACACATACCAATACTCATCTACTATTAATCTACTAATTCCTCTGTTTGTCTAATTGTTGGAGAAGGACATTCTAATTGCTGTTGGTTCAAGTTTGACCTGCTTTTGAAGAGGTCAAAACTACCTGTAAAATTCACAGTAGGAGTGAAGCTTTATATATAACAAAGTGTTTACACAATACTTATTACTCTAATTAATTACCATTTGATAGATTGTAGTTAATTACTAGGTACTAGGTAGGTAAACATTTTAGAAGTTAGGTGTGGAAAAATATGGAGAGGCGTATATATATATATATATATATACATATGTGGTAGAATGTATCCAATCTATTCCTTTTCACACAAACTACAAAATCTTCCATGTCACTCACTACCAACCTCCAAAATGCCATAAAACAACAATGTGTGCAAATATGTCACCCACTCACCCATTCATTAAAATGATTTAACCAATGAATTTGTTCATCCTGTTTCCTATTCCAGAGTCACTAAAAAAATACTTAAACAGAAACCAAATTGCAATAAAATAAATAATAAGCATCTCCATCAATTAATCAGTGGAGAATCAAAATCTGAGTATTATGGATCATGATTCATAAGTGAACACCGTAGGAAAAATCGAAGAAGCACAAGAGCTAGCGTATGGCACAACAATAGATGAATAATATGGAGGAGCATATTTTTTTACTTTCTCGGCGCTCTAAGAGAGGAGCTCTGTCACTTCTAGACTCCCGCGTCCTCGCGAAATGGAAATCTCAACCACCAAAAACGTAACAAAGATAGAAATATTGGATTTGATTATATATAGAAGTATGAAAAAGCGAAAGGCGCAGAGCAGAGTTGAGTTTACTGATTGGGTTCGTTTCTCACTTGGTGGTCACAGTGAAAGAGACCACAGGAGTGGAGAGACAAAGAGAGAGGAAATTGGGAGAATGTGTCGTTCAGAGAGAGAGAGAGGTTCAGTGGGTTAAATAGAAGACTCACCGTTGCCGTTCAACGCTGCCGTTCACCGTTGCCATTCGTCGTTCGCTGTTCGCCGTCGTGCTGCTCGCTCGTCGTTGCTTGAAGAGAAAATCGTGGTGCGGTGAGTTAGGTCACAATCGTGGAAAGAATGTGTTTAGGTCTAAAAGCGTGGCGGGTTTGGGGAAAAATGGCACCTAATGAAAAAGGGGATAAGCTGCAAATTGATTTTTTTTCTTTTTTTTTTAATTTATTGACTTTTGCCCACGGTTCTGAATGTAGGTAAACAACCGTGGTTAAATGAAATGCAATATTGCATCTAATCACGGTTGGCAATAACCGTGGGTAGGTAACCACCGTTAGACACCCAGTTTTTTGTAGTGACTCATTGGCAAAAACGGATGAATATCAAGTTTCTGAAACACTCACCGACGAAAACTGATGAATATCAAGTTTTCGAAACACTCACCGGCGAAAACTGATGAATATCATGTTTTCGGAACACTCATCGACGAAAACTAATTACCAAGAAAAAGAAGTTTTCGAAATAATCATTGGCGAAAACTGATGAATATCAAGTTTTGAAACACTCACCGGCGAAAATTGATGAATGTCAAGTTTTCGAAACACTCACCGGCGAAATTTGATGAACAAGAAAATCAAGTTTTCGAAAAACTAATTGGTGAAAACTGATGAATATCATGTTTCCAAAACACTCATCGGCGAAAACTGATTAACAAGAAAATCAAGTTTTCGAAACACTCATTGGCAAAAACTAAAGAATATCAAGTTTTTGAAACACTCATTGGCAAAAACTAATGAATATCAAGTTTTTGAAACACTTATTGGTAAAAACTGATTAACAAGAAAATCATGTTTTCGAAACACTCATTGGCGAAAACTAATGAATATCAAGTTTTCGAAACAATAATTGACAAAAACTTATGAATATCATGTTTTCGAAACACTCAATGGCGAAAACTAATGAATATTATGATTTCAGAACACTCATCGGTGAAAACTAATTAACAAGAAAATGAAGTTTTCGAAACACTCATTGGCGAAAACTGATGAATATCAAGTTTTGAAACACTCACCGGCAAAAACTGATGAATATCAAGTTTTCGAAACACTCATTGGCGAAAACTGATGAATATCAAGTTTTCGAAACACTCACCGGCGAAAATTGATGAATATCAAGTTTTCGAAACACTCATCGGCGAAAACTGATCAATAGCAAGTTTTCGAAGCACTCGTTGACGAATACTGATCGACAATAAAATCAAGTTTTCGAAACACTCATTGGCGAAAGCTGATGAATATCAAGTTTTCGAAACACTCATCGGCGAAAACTGATTAAGAAGAAAATCAAGTTTTCGAAACACTCATTGGGAAAAACTGTTGAATATCAAGTTTTGCGAAACACTAATCGTCGAAAACTGATTAATATCATGTTTTCGAAACACTCATCGGCGAAAACTCATAAACAAGATAATCAACTTTTACGAAACACTCATTGGCGAAAATCGATGAATATGATGTTTTCGAAATACTCACCGGCAAAAATTGATGAATATCGAGTTTTCGAAACACTCATCGGCGAAAATTAATCCACAAGAAAATCAAGTTTTCGAAACACTCATTGGCGATGACTGTTGAATATCAAGTTTTGGAAACACTCACCGTCGAAAACTGATAAATATCACGTTTTCGAAACACTCATCGGCGAAAACTGATTAACAAGAAAATCAAGTTTTCGAAACACTCATTGGCAAAAACTGTTGAATATCATGTTTCCGAAACACTAATCATCGAGAACTGATTATTATCATGTTTTCGAAACACTTATCGGCGAAAACTGATAAACAAGATAATCAAGTTTTACGAAACACTCATTGGCGAAAATCTATGAATATCATGTTTTCGAAACACTCACCGAAAAAATGGATGAAAATCGAGTTTTCGAAACACACATCGGCGAAAACTGATCAACAAGAAAATCAAGTTTTCGAAACACTCATTGGCGATGACTGATGAATATCAAGTTTTGGAAACACTCATCGTCGAAAACTGATGAATATCACGTTTTCGAAACACTCATCGACGAAAACTGATTAAATAGTTAATAAAGTTTTCGAAACACTCACTGGCGAAAACTAATTAACAAGAAAATCAAGTGTTCGAAAGACTCAATGGCGAAAACTGATGAATATCAAGTTTCCGAAATACTCACCAGCGAAAACAGAAGAATATCAAGTTTTCGAAACACTCATCGGCGAAAACTTATTACAAGAAAATCAAATGATCGAAATACTCATTAGCAAAAACGGATGAATATCAACTTTTTGAAACACTCACTGGCCGAAGCTGATGAATATCAAGTTTTCGGAACACTCACTGGCCAGAATTGATGAATATCAAGTTTTCGAAACACTAATCGGCGAAAACTGATTAACAAGAAAATCAAATTTTTGAAACACTCATTGGCGAAAACTGATTAACAAAAAAATAAGTTTTCGAAACACTCCTTAGCCCAAACTGATGAATATCAAGTTTCTGAAATACTCACCGGCGAAAACAGATGAATATCATGTTTTCGGAAGACTCATCGACAAAAATTGAATAACAAGAAAATCAAGTTTTCGAAACGCTCAATGGCGAAAACTGATGAATATGATGTTTTCGAAACACTCACCGGCTACAAATAATAAATATCAGGTTTTCGAATCTCTCATCGGCAAAAATTGATTAACAAGAAAATCAAGTTTTCGAAACACTCATTGGCGAAAACTAATGAATATCAAGTTTTCGAAACACTCAATGGCGAAAACTGATGAATATCAAGTTTTCGACACACTCATCGGCGAAAACTGATCAATAGCAAGTTTTCGAAACACTCATTGGCGAATTCAGATTAACATGAAAATCAAGTTTCCGAAACACTCATTGGCAAAAACTGATTGACAAGAAAATCAAGTTTTCGAAACCCTCTTTGGCGAAAACTGATGAATATCAAGTTTTCGAAACACTCATCGACGAAAATTGATTAACAAGAAAATCAAATTTTTAAAACACTCATTGGCGAACATTGATGAATATCGAGTTTTTGAAAAACTCACCGGCGAAAACTGATTAACAAGAAAATCAAGTTTTCGAAACAATTATTGGCAAAAATTGATGAATATCAAGTTTTCGAAACACTCACCGGCGAAAACTGATGAATATCAAGTTTTCGAAACACTCATCGGCGAATTCAGATTAACATGAAAATCAAGTTTCCGAAACACTCATTGGCGAAAACTGATTAACAGGAAAATCAAGTTTTCGAAACAATCATTCGCGAAAACTAATGAATATCATGTTTTCGAAACAGTCACCGGCAAAAACTGATGAATATCACGTTTTCGAAACACTCATTGGCGAAAATTGATTAACAAGAAAATCAAGTTTTCGAAACACTCATTGGCAAAAACTGATGATTATCAAGTTTTTGAAACACTCAATGGAGAAAATTGATTAACAAGAAAACTAAGTTTTCGAAACACTCATTGGCAAAAACTAATAAATGTCATATTTTCGAAACACTCACCGGCGAAAACTGATGAATATCATATTTCTGGAACACTCATCGGCGAAAACTAATTAAAAAGAAAATGAAGTTTTTGAAACAATCATTGGCGAAAACTGATGAATATCATGTTTTGAAACACTCACCGGCGAAAATTGATGAATGTCATGTTTTCGAAACACTCATCAGTGAAAACTGATAAACAAGAAAATCAAGTTTGTGAAACACTGATTAGCGAAAACTGATGAATATCAAGTGTTCGAAACACTCATCGGTGAAAACTGATTAACAAGAAAATCAAGTGTTCGAAACACACATTGGCGAAATCGAATCAATATCAAGTTTTAAAAATACTCACCGGCGAAAACTGATGACTATCAAGCTTTCGAAACACATATCGGCGAAAACTGTTTGACAAGAAAATCAAGTTGCCGAAACACTTATTGACACAAACTAATGAATATCAAGTTTACGAAACACTCACCAATGAAAACTGATGAATATCAAGTTTTCGAAACACTCATTGGCGAAAATTGTTTACAAGAAAACCAAGTTTTCGAAACACTCATTGGCAAAAACTAATAAATGTCATATTTTCGAAACACTCACCGGCGAAAACTGATGAATATCATGTTTCCGAAACACTCATCGGCGAAAACTAATTAAAAAGAAAATGAAGTTTTTGAAACAATCATTGGCGAAAACTGATGAATATCATGTTTTGAAACACTCACCGTCTAAAACTGATGAATATCAAGTTTTCAAAACACTCATCGGCGAAAACTGATTAACAAGAAAATTAAGTTTTTGAAACCCTCATTTGCGAAAACTGTTGAATATCAAGTTTTCGAAATACTCACCGGAGAAAACTGATTAACAAGAAAATCAAGTTTTTGAGACTCTCATTGGAGAAAACTGATGAATATCAAGTTTTCGAAACACTCACCAGTGAAAACTGATGAATATCAAGCTTTCGAAACACTTATCAGCGAAAACTGATTCACAAAAAAATCAAGTTGCCGAAACACTTATTGACGCAAACTAATGAATATCAAGTTTACGAAACACTCACCAATGAAAACTGATGAATATCAAGTTTTCGAAACACTCATTGGCGAAAATTGTTTAACAAGAAAATCAAATTTTCAAAAAATTCTTCGGCGAAAACTGATGAATATCAAGTTTTCGAAACACTCATCAGCTAAAACTTATTAACAAGAAAATCATGTGTTCGAAGCACTCATTGGCGACAACGGATGAATATCATGTTTTCGAAACACTCACCGACGAAAATTGATGAATATCAAGTTTTCGAAACACTGATTGGCGAAAACTGATTAATAAGAAAATCAAGTTTTTGAAACACTCATTGGCGAAAACTGATGAATATCAAGTTTTTGAAACACTCATCGCCGAAAACTAATGAATATCAAGTTTTCGACACAATCATCGGCGAAAACTGATGAATATCAAGTTTTCGAAACACTCACCGGCGAAAACTGATTAACATGAATATCAAGTGTTCGAAACACCCATTAGCCAAAACTAATGAATAACAAGTTTTCGAAACAATCACCGGCGAAAATTGATGAATATCAAGTTTTTGAAACACTCAACGACAAAAACTGATTAAAAAGAAAATCTGGTTTTCGAAACACTCATTGGGGAAAACTGATGAATATCAAGTTTTCGAAACACTCATCAGCGAAAATTGATTAACAAGAAAACCAAGTTTTGGAAACACTCATTGGCGAAAACTAATGAATATCAAATTTTCGGAACACTCACCGGCGAAAACTAATGAATATCATGTTTTCGAAACACTCATCGGCGAAAACTAATGAACAAGAAAATGAAGTTTTCGGAACACTCATCGGCGAAAAATTATTAACAAGAAAATCAAGTTTTCGAAACAATCATTGGCGAAAACTGATGAATATCATGTTTTGAAGCACTCACCGTCGAAAACTGATGAATATCAAGTTTTCGAAACACTCATCGGCGAAAACTAATCAACACGAAAATCAAGTTTTTGAAAAACTCATTGGCGAAAACTAATGAATATCAAGTTTTCGAAACACTCATTAGCGAATTCAGATTAACATGAAAATCAAGTATCCGAAACACTCATTGGCGAAAACTGATTTACAAGAAAATCAAGTATTTGAAACACTCATTGGCGAAAACGAATGATTATCATGTTTTCGAAACACTCACCGGCAAAAACTGATGAATATCACGTTTTCGAAACACTCATCGACGAAAATTGATTAGCAAGAAAATCAAGTTCTCGAAACACTCATTGGCGAAAACTGATGAATATCAAGTTTTTGAAACACTCAATGGAGAAAATTGATTAACAAGAAAACTAAGTTTTCGAAACACTCATTGGCAAAAACTAATAAATGTCATATTTTCGAAACACTCACCGACGAAAACTGATGAATGTCATATTTCTGGAACACTCATCGGCGAAAACTAATTAAAAAGAAAATGAAGTTTTTGAAACAATCATTGGCGAAAACTGATGAATATCAAGTTTTGAAACACTCACCGTCTAAAACTGATGAATATCAAGTTTTCAAAACACTCATCGGCGAAAACTGATTAACAAGAAAATTATGTTTTTGAAACACTCATTGGCGAAAACTGTTGAATATCAAGTTTTCGAAATATTCACCGGAGAAAACTGATTAACAAGAAAATCAAGTTCTCGAGACACTCATTGGAGAAAACTGATGAATATCAAGTTTTCGAAACACTCACCAGCGAAAACTGATGAATATCAAGCTTTCGAAACACATATCGGCGAAAACTGTTTGACAAGAAAATCAAGTTGCCGAAACACTTATTGACGCAAACTAATGAATATCAAGTTTACGAAACACTCACCAATGAAAACTGATGAATATCAAGTTTTCGAAACACTCATTGGCGAAAATTGTTTACAAGAAAACCAAGTTTTCGAAACTCTCATTGGCAAAAACTAATAAATGTCATATTTTCGAAACACTCACCGGCAAAAACTGATGAATATCATGTTTCCGAAACACTCATCGTCGAAAACTAATTAAAAAGAAAATGAAGTTTTTGAAACAATCATTGGCGAAAACTGATGAATATCATGTTTTGAAACACTCACCGTCTAAAACTGATGAATATCAAGTTTTCAAAACACTCATCGGCGAAAACTGATTAACAAGAAAATTAAGTTTTTGAAACCCTCATTTGCGAAAACTGTTGAATATCAAGTTTTCGAAATACTCACCGGAGAAAACTGATTAACAAGAAAATCAAGTTTTTGAGACACTCATTGGAGAAAACTGATGAATATCAAGTTTTCGAAACACTCACCAGTGAAAACTGATGAATATCAAGCTTTCGAAACACTTATCAGCGAAAACTGATTCACAAAAAAATCAAGTTGCCGAAACACTTATTGACGCAAACTAATGAATATCAAGTTTACGAAACACTCACCAATGAAAACTGATGAATATCAAGTTTTCGAAACACTCATTGGCGAAAATTGTTTAACAAGAAAATCAAATTTTCAAAAAATTCTTCGGCGAAAACTGATGAATATCAATTTTTCGAAACACTTATCGGCGAAAACTTATTAACCAGAAAATCAAGTGTTCGAAACACTCATTAGCGACAACGGATGAATATCAAGTTTTAGAAACACTCACCGGCGAAAACTGATGAATATCAAGTTTTCGAAACACTCACCGGCGAAAACTGATTAACAAGAAAATCATATTTTCGAAACACTCATTGCCGAAAACTGATGAATATCAAGTTTTTGAAACACTCATCGCCGAAAACTAATGAATATCAAGTTTTCGACACAATCATCGGCGAAAACTGATCAATAGCAAGTTTTCGAAACACTCATTGGCGAATTCTGATTAACATGAAAATCAAGTTTCCAAAACACTCATTGGCGAAAACTAATGATTATCATGTTTTCGAAACACTCACCGGCGAAAACTGATGAATATCAAGTTTTTGAAACACTCATCGGCGAAAACTGATTAACTTGAAAATCAAGTTTTCAAAACACTCATTGGCGAAAACTGATGAATATTAAGTTTTCGAAACACTCATCAGCGAAAATTGATTAACAAGAAAACCAAGTTTTGGAAACACTCATTGGCGAAAACTAATGAATATCAAATTTTCGGAACACTCACCGGCGAAAACTAATGAATATCATGTTTTCGAAACACTCATCGGCGAAAACTAATGAACAAGAAAATGAAGTTTTCGGAACACTCATCGGCGAAAAATTATTAACAAGAAAATCAAGTTTTCGAAACAATCATTGGCGAAAACTGATGAATATCATGTTTTGAAGCACTCACCGTCGAAAACTGATGAATATCAAGTTTTCGAAACACTCATCGGCGAAAACTAATCAACACGAAAATCAAGTTTTTGAAAAACTCATTGGCGAAAACTAATGAATATCAAGTTTTCGAAACACTCATTAGCGAATTCAGATTAACATGAAAATCAAGTATCCGAAACACTCATTGGCGAAAACTGATTTACAAGAAAATCAAGTATTTGAAACACTCATTGGCGAAAACGAATGATTATCATGTTTTCGAAACACTCACCGGCAAAAACTGATGAATATCACGTTTTCGAAACACTCATCGACGAAAATTGATTAGCAAGAAAATCAAGTTCTCGAAACACTCATTGGCGAAAACTGATGAATATCAAGTTTTTGAAACACTCAATGGAGAAAATTGATTAACAAGAAAACTAAGTTTTCGAAACACTCATTGGCAAAAACTAATAAATGTCATATTTTCGAAACACTCACCGACGAAAACTGATGAATGTCATATTTCTGGAACACTCATCGGCGAAAACTAATTAAAAAGAAAATGAAGTTTTTGAAACAATCATTGGCGAAAACTGATGAATATCAAGTTTTGAAACACTCACCGTCTAAAACTGATGAATATCAAGTTTTCAAAACACTCATCGGCGAAAACTGATTAACAAGAAAATTATGTTTTTGAAACACTCATTGGCGAAAACTGTTGAATATCAAGTTTTCGAAATATTCACCGGAGAAAACTGATTAACAAGAAAATCAAGTTCTCGAGACACTCATTGGAGAAAACTGATGAATATCAAGTTTTCGAAACACTCACCAGCGAAAACTGATGAATATCAAGCTTTCGAAACACATATCGGCGAAAACTGTTTGACAAGAAAATCAAGTTGCCGAAACACTTATTGACGCAAACTAATGAATATCAAGTTTACGAAACACTCACCAATGAAAACTGATGAATATCAAGTTTTCGAAACACTCATTGGCGAAAATTGTTTACAAGAAAACCAAGTTTTCGAAACTCTCATTGGCAAAAACTAATAAATGTCATATTTTCGAAACACTCACCGGCAAAAACTGATGAATATCATGTTTCCGAAACACTCATCGTCGAAAACTAATTAAAAAGAAAATGAAGTTTTTGAAACAATCATTGGCGAAAACTGATGAATATCATGTTTTGAAACACTCACCGTCTAAAACTGATGAATATCAAGTTTTCAAAACACTCATCGGCGAAAACTGATTAACAAGAAAATTAAGTTTTTGAAACCCTCATTTGCGAAAACTGTTGAATATCAAGTTTTCGAAATACTCACCGGAGAAAACTGATTAACAAGAAAATCAAGTTTTTGAGACACTCATTGGAGAAAACTGATGAATATCAAGTTTTCGAAACACTCACCAGTGAAAACTGATGAATATCAAGCTTTCGAAACACTTATCAGCGAAAACTGATTCACAAAAAAATCAAGTTGCCGAAACACTTATTGACGCAAACTAATGAATATCAAGTTTACGAAACACTCACCAATGAAAACTGATGAATATCAAGTTTTCGAAACACTCATTGGCGAAAATTGTTTAACAAGAAAATCAAATTTTCAAAAAATTCTTCGGCGAAAACTGATGAATATCAATTTTTCGAAACACTTATCGGCGAAAACTTATTAACCAGAAAATCAAGTGTTCGAAACACTCATTAGCGACAACGGATGAATATCAAGTTTTAGAAACACTCACCGGCGAAAACTGATGAATATCAAGTTTTCGAAACACTCACCGGCGAAAACTGATTAACAAGAAAATCATATTTTCGAAACACTCATTGCCGAAAACTGATGAATATCAAGTTTTTGAAACACTCATCGCCGAAAACTAATGAATATCAAGTTTTCGACACAATCATCGGCGAAAACTGATCAATAGCAAGTTTTCGAAACACTCATTGGCGAATTCTGATTAACATGAAAATCAAGTTTCCAAAACACTCATTGGCGAAAACTAATGATTATCATGTTTTCGAAACACTCACCGGCGAAAACTGATGAATATCAAGTTTTTGAAACACTCATCGGCGAAAACTGATTAACTTGAAAATCAAGTTTTCAAAACACTCATTGGCGAAAACTGATGAATATTAAGTTTTCGAAACACTCATCAGCGAAAATTGATTAACAAGAAAACCAAGTTTTGGAAACACTCATTGGCGAAAAGTAATGAATATCAAATTTTCGGAACACTCACCGGCGAAAACTAATGAATATCATGTTTTCGAAACACTCATCGGCGAAAAATTATTAACAAGAAAATCAAGTTTTCGAAACAATCATTGGCGAAAACTGATGAATATCATGTTTTGAAGCACTCACCGTCGAAAACTGATGAATATCAAGTTTTCGAAACACTCATCGGCGAAAACTAATCAACACGAAAATCAAGTTTTTGAAACACTCATTGGCGAAAACTAATGAATATCAAGTTTTCGAAACACTCATTAGCAAATTCAGATTAACATGAAAATCAAGTATCCGAAACACTCATTGGCGAAAACTGATTTACAAGAAAATCAAGTATTTGAAACACTCATTGGCGAAAACGAATGATTATCATGTTTTCGAAACACTCACCGGCAAAAACTGATGAATATCACGTTTTCGAAACACTCATCGACGAAAATTGATTAGCAAGAAAATCAAGTTCTCGAAACACTCATTGGCGAAAACTGATGAATATCAAGTTTTTGAAACACTCAATGGAGAAAATTGATTAACAAGAAAACTAAGTTTTCGAAACACTCATTGGCAAAAACTAATAAATGTCATATTTTCGAAACACTCACCGGCGAAAATTGATGAATGTCATATTTCTGGAACACTCATCGGCGAAAACTAATTAAAAAGAAAATGAAGTTTTTGAAACAATCATTGGCGAAAACTGATGAATATCAAGTTTTGAAACACTCACCGTCTAAAACTGATGAATATCAAGTTTTCAAAACACTCATCGGCGAAAACTGATTAACAAGAAAATTATGTTTTTGAAACACTCATTGGCGAAAACTGTTGAATATCAAGTTTTCGAAATATTCACCGGAGAAAACTGATTAACAAGAAAATCAAGTTCTCGAGACACTCATTGGAGAAAACTGATGAATATCAAGTTTTCGAAACACTCACCAGCGAAAACTGATGAATATCAAGCTTTCGAAACACATATCGGCGAAAACTGTTTGACAAGAAAATCAAGTTGCCGAAACACTTATTGACGCAAACTAATGAATATCAAGTTTACGAAACACTCACCAATGAAAACTGATGAATATCAAGTTTTCGAAACACTCATTGGCGAAAATTGTTTACAAGAAAACCAAGTTTTCGAAACTCTCATTGGCAAAAACTAATAAATGTCATATTTTCGAAACACTCACCGGCAAAAACTGATGAATATCATGTTTCCGAAACACTCATCGTCGAAAACTAATTAAAAAGAAAATGAAGTTTTTGAAACAATCATTGGCGAAAACTGATGAATATCATGTTTTGAAACACTCACCGTCTAAAACTGATGAATATCAAGTTTTCAAAACACTCATCGGCGAAAACTGATTAACAAGAAAATTAAGTTTTTGAAACCCTCATTTGCGAAAACTGTTGAATATCAAGTTTTCGAAATACTCACCGGAGAAAACTGATTAACAAGAAAATCAAGTTTTTGAGACACTCATTGGAGAAAACTGATGAATATCAAGTTTTCGAAACACTCACCAGTGAAAACTGATGAATATCAAGCTTTCGAAACACTTATCAGCGAAAACTGATTCACAAAAAAATCAAGTTGCCGAAACACTTATTGACGCAAACTAATGAATATCAAGTTTACGAAACACTCACCAATGAAAACTGATGAATATCAAGTTTTCGAAACACTCATTGGCGAAAATTGTTTAACAAGAAAATCAAATTTTCAAAAAATTCTTCGGCGAAAACTGATGAATATCAATTTTTCAAAACACTTATCGGCGAAAACTTATTAACCAGAAAATCAAGTGTTCGAAACACTCATTGGCGACAACGGATGAATATCAAGTTTTAGAAACACTCACCGGCGAAAACTGATGAATATCAAGTTTTCGAAACACTCACCGGCGAAAACTGATTAACAAGAAAATCATATTTTCGAAACACTCATTGGCGAAAACTGATGAATATCAAGTTTTTGAAACACTCATCGCCGAAAACTAATGAATATCAAGTTTTCGACACAATCATCGGCGAAAACTGATCAATAGCAAGTTTTCGAAACACTCATTGGCGAATTCTGATTAACATGAAAATCAAGTTTCCGAAACACTCATTGGCGAAAACTAATGATTATCATGTTTTCGAAACACTCACCGGCGAAAACTGATGAATATCAAGTTTTTGAAACACTCATCGGCGAAAACCGATTAACTTGAAAATCAAGTTTTCAAAACACTCATTGGCGAAAACTGATGAATATTAAGTTTTCGAAACACTCATCAGCGAAAATTGATTAACAAGAAAACCAAGTTTTGGAAACACTCATTGGCGAAAACTAATGAATATCAAATTTTCGGAACACTCACCGGCGAAAACTAATGAATATCATGTTTTCGAAACACTCATCGGCGAAAACTAATGAACAAGAAAATGAAGTTTTCGGAACACTCATCGGCGAAAAATTATTAACAAGAAAATCAAGTTTTCGAAACAATCATTGGCGAAAACTGATGAATATCATGTTTTGAAGCACTCACCGTCGAAAACTGATGAATATCAAGTTTTCGAAACACTCATCGGCGAAAACTAATCAACACGAAAATCAAGTTTTTGAAACACTCATTGGCGAAAACTAATGAATATCAAGTTTTCGAAACACTCATTAGCGAATTCAGATTAACATGAAAATCAAGTATCCGAAACACTCATTGGCGAAAACTGATTTACAAGAAAATCAAGTATTTGAAACACTCATTGGCGAAAACGAATGATTATCATGTTTTCGAAACACTCACCGGCAAAAACTGATGAATATCACGTTTTCGAAACACTCATCGACGAAAATTGATTAGCAAGAAAATCAAGTTCTCGAAACACTCATTGGCGAAAACTGATGAATATCAAGTTTTTGAAACACTCAATGGAGAAAATTGATTAACAAGAAAACTAAGTTTTCGAAACACTCATTGGCAAAAACTAATAAATGTCATATTTTCGAAACACTCACCGGCGAAAATTGATGAATGTCATATTTCTGGAACACTCATCGGCGAAAACTAATTAAAAAGAAAATGAAGTTTTTGAAACAATCATTGGCGAAAACTGATGAATATCAAGTTTTGAAACACTCACCGTCTAAAACTGATGAATATCAAGTTTTCAAAACACTCATCGGCGAAAACTGATTAACAAGAAAATTATGTTTTTGAAACACTCATTGGCGAAAACTGTTGAATATCAAGTTTTCGAAATATTCACCGGAGAAAACTGATTAACAAGAAAATCAAGTTCTCGAGACACTCATTGGAGAAAACTGATGAATATCAAGTTTTCGAAACACTCACCAGCGAAAACTGATGAATATCAAGCTTTCGAAACACATATCGGCGAAAACTGTTTGACAAGAAAATCAAGTTGCCGAAACACTTATTGACGCAAACTAATGAATATCAAGTTTACGAAACACTCACCAATGAAAACTGATGAATATCAAGTTTTCGAAACACTCATTGGCGAAAATTGTTTACAAGAAAACCAAGTTTTCGAAACTCTCATTGGCAAAAACTAATAAATGTCATATTTTCGAAACACTCACCGGCAAAAACTGATGAATATCATGTTTCCGAAACACTCATCGTCGAAAACTAATTAAAAAGAAAATGAAGTTTTTGAAACAATCATTGGCGAAAACTGATGAATATCATGTTTTGAAACACTCACCGTCTAAAACTGATGAATATCAAGTTTTCAAAACACTCATCGGCGAAAACTGATTAACAAGAAAATTAAGTTTTTGAAACCCTCATTTGCGAAAACTGTTGAATATCAAGTTTTCGAAATACTCACCGGAGAAAACTGATTAACAAGAAAATCAAGTTTTTGAGACACTCATTGGAGAAAACTGATGAATATCAAGTTTTCGAAACACTCACCAGTGAAAACTGATGAATATCAAGCTTTCGAAACACTTATCAGCGAAAACTGATTCACAAAAAAATCAAGTTGCCGAAACACTTATTGACGCAAACTAATGAATATCAAGTTTACGAAACACTCACCAATGAAAACTGATGAATATCAAGTTTTCGAAACACTCATTGGCGAAAATTGTTTAACAAGAAAATCAAATTTTCAAAAAATTCTTCGGCGAAAACTGATGAATATCAATTTTTCAAAACACTTATCGGCGAAAACTTATTAACCAGAAAATCAAGTGTTCGAAACACTCATTGGCGACAACGGATGAATATCAAGTTTTAGAAACACTCACCGGCGAAAACTGATGAATATCAAGTTTTCGAAACACTCACCGGCGAAAACTGATTAACAAGAAAATCATATTTTCGAAACACTCATTGGCGAAAACTGATGAATATCAAGTTTTTGAAACACTCATCGCCGAAAACTAATGAATATCAAGTTTTCGACACAATCATCGGCGAAAACTGATCAATAGCAAGTTTTCGAAACACTCATTGGCGAATTCTGATTAACATGAAAATCAAGTTTCCGAAACACTCATTGGCGAAAACTAATGATTATCATGTTTTCGAAACACTCACCGGCGAAAACTGATGAATATCAAGTTTTTGAAACACTCATCGGCGAAAACCGATTAACTTGAAAATCAAGTTTTCAAAACACTCATTGGCGAAAACTGATGAATATTAAGTTTTCGAAACACTCATCAGCGAAAATTGATTAACAAGAAAACCAAGTTTTGGAAACACTCATTGGCGAAAACTAATGAATATCAAATTTTCGGAACACTCACCGGCGAAAACTAATGAATATCATGTTTTCGAAACACTCATCGGCGAAAACTAATGAACAAGAAAATGAAGTTTTCGGAACACTCATCGGCGAAAAATTATTAACAAGAAAATCAAGTTTTCGAAACAATCATTGGCGAAAACTGATGAATATCATGTTTTGAAGCACTCACCGTCGAAAACTGATGAATATCAAGTTTTCGAAACACTCATCGGCGAAAACTAATCAACACGAAAATCAAGTTTTTGAAACACTCATTGGCGAAAACTAATGAATATCAAGTTTTCGAAACACTCATTAGCGAATTCAGATTAACATGAAAATCAAGTATCCGAAACACTCATTGGCGAAAACTGATTTACAAGAAAATCAAGTATTTGAAACACTCATTGGCGAAAACGAATGATTATCATGTTTTCGAAACACTCACCGGCAAAAACTTATGAATTTCACGTTTTCGAAACACTCATCGACGAAAATTGATTACCAAGAAAATCAAGTTCTCGAAACACTCATTGGCGAAAACTGATGAATATCAAGTTTTTGAAACACTCATTGGAGAAAATTGATTAACAAGAAAACCAAGTTTTCGAAACACTCATTGGCAAAAACCAATAAATGTCATATTTTCGAAACACTCACCGGCGAAAACTGATGAATATCATCTTTCCGGAACACTCATCGGCGAAAACTAATTAAAAAGAAAATGAAGTTTTTGAAACAATCATTGGGGAAAACTGATGAATATCAAGTTTTGAAACACTCACCGTCTAAAACTGATGAATATCAAGTTTTCGAAACACTCATCGGCGAAAACTGATTAACGAGAAAACCAAGTTTTCGAAACACTCATTGGCGAAAACTAATGAATATCAAATTTTTGAAACACTTACCGGCGAAAACTAATGAATATCATGTTTTCGGAACACATCGGCGAAAACTAATGAACAAGAAAATGAAGTTTTTGAAACAATCATTGGCGAAAACTGACGAATATCAAGTTTTGAAACACTCACCGGCGAAAACGGAAGCATATGAAGTTTTCGAAACACTCATCGGCGAAAACTGATTAACAAGATAATCAAGTTTTCGAAATATTCATTGGCAAAAATTGATAAATATCAAGTTTTTGAAACACTCATCGGCGAAAATTGATCAACAAGAAAATAAAGTTTTCGAAACAATCACCTTCAAAAGTTTTTGAATATCATGTTTTCGAAACACTCATCGGTGAAAATTGATTAAGAAGAAAATAAAGCTTTTGAAACATTCATTGGTAAAAACTGAAGAAAATCAACTTTCCGAAACACTCATTGATGAAAATTGATGAATATCATGTTTTCAAAACACTTATCAGCGAAAACTGATTAATTAGAAAATAAAGTTTTCGTAACACTAGTCGGCGAAAGCTGATTAATATCAAGTTTTCGAAACACTAATCAGTGAAAACTGGTGAATATCAAGTCTTCAAAAATCTCATCGGCGAAAACTGATTAGCAAGAAAATCTAGTTTTCGAAACACTCAATGGCGAAAACCGATGAATATCAAGTTTTCGAAACACTCACCGTCAAAAACTGATGAATATCAAATACTTAAAACAATCATTGGCGGAAACTAATTAACAAGAAAATCATGTTTTCGAAACACTCATTGGCAAAAACTGATGAATATGAAGTTCTCGAAACACTCACCGGCGAAAACTGATCAACTAGAAATTCAAGTTTTCGAAACACTCATAGGCAAAAACTAATGTATGTCATGTTTCCGAAACACTCACCGGCTAAAACTGATGAATATCAAGTTTTCGAAACACTCACCGAAGAAAACTGAAGAATATCAAGTTTTTGAAACACTCAACGGCGAAAACTGATTAATAAGAAAATCAACTTTTCGAAACACTCATTGGTGAAAACTGATAAATATCAAGTTTTGGAAACACTCATCGTCGAAAACTTATTAACAAGAAAATCAAGTGTTCGAAACACTCTTAGGCGAAAACGGATGAATATCAAGTTTTCGAAACACTCAACGGCGAAAACTGATGAATATCATGTATTCGAAACACTTACCGGCGAAAACTGAAGAATATCATGTTTTCGGAACCCTCATCGGCGAAAATTGATTAAAAAGAAAATCAAGTTTTGGAAACACTCATTGGCGAAAACTAATGAATATCAAGTTGTCGAAACACTCGCCGGCGAAAATTGATTAACAAGAAAATCATGTTTTCGAAACAGTCAATGGCGAAACCTGATGACTATCAAGTTTTTGAAACACTCAATCGAAAAAACTGATGAATATCAAGTATTCGAAATACTCATCGGCAAAAACTGAACAATAGCAAGTTTTTGAAACACTCGTTGGCGAATACTGATTAACAAGAAAATCAAGTTTTCGAAACACTCATTGGTGAAAACTGATGAATATCAAGTTTTGGAAACACTCATCGGTGAAAACTTATTAACAAAGAAATCAAGTGTTCGAAACACTCATTGGTGAAAACGGATGAATATCAAGTTTTTGAAACACTCTCTGGCTAAAACTGATGAATATCAAGTTTTTGAAACACTCTCTGGCCAAAACTGATGAATATCATGTTTTCAAAACACTCACCAGCGAAAACTGATGAATATCAAGTTTTCAAAACACTCATCGGCGAAAACTGATTAACAAGAAAATGAAGTTTTCGAAACACTCATTGGCGAAAACTGATGAATATCAAGTTTTGAAATACTCACCGTCGAAAACTGATGAATATTAAGTTTTTGAAACACTCATCGGCGAAAATTGATTGACAAGAAAATCAAGTTTTCGAAACATTCATTGACGAAAACTGATGAATATCAAGTTTTCGAAACACTCACCGGCGAAAATTGATAAATATCAAGTTTTCGAAACACTCATCGGTAAAAATTAATTAACAAGAAAATCAAGTTTTCGAAACACTCATTGTTGAAAACTGATGCATATCGAGTTTTTGAATCACTCATCGGTGAAAACTAATGAATATCAAGTTTTCGAAACACTCATCGGCGAAAACTGATTAACAAGAAAATCAAGTTTTCGAAACTCTCATTGGCGAAAACTGATGAATATCAAGTTTTCGAAACACGCACTGGCGAAAACAGATTAACAAGAAAATCAAGTTTTCGAAACACTCATTGGCGAAAATTGGTGAATATCAAGTTCTCAAAACACCCACCGGCGATAAATGGATGAATATCATGTTTTCTAAACACTCATCGGCGAAAACTAATTAACAAGAAAATGAAGTTTTCGAAACAATCATTGGCGATAACTAAAGAATATCAAGTTTTGAAACAGTCACCGTCGAAAACTGATGAATATCAAGTTTTCGAAACACTCATCGGCGAAAGTTAATTAACAAGAAAATCAAGTTTTTGAAACACTCATTGGCGAAAACTGATGAATATCAAGTTTCCGAAACACTCACCGGCGAAAACTGATGAATATGAAACTTTCGAAACACTTATCGGTGAAAACTTATTAACAAGAAAATCAAGGTTTCGAAACACTCATTCGCAAAAAACTGTTGAATATCTAGTTTTCGAAACACTAATCGATGAAAACTGATGAATATCATGTTTGCGAGACACTCATCGGCGAAAACTGATTTACAAGATAACCAAGTTTACGAAACAATCATTGGCGAAAACCGATGAATATCAAATTTTCGAAACACTCACTGGCAAAAATTGATGAATATCGAGTTTTCGAAACACTCATCGGCAAAAACTAATCAACAAGAAAATCAAGTTTTCGAAACAGTCAATGGCGAAACCTGATGACTATCAAGTTTTTGAAACACTCAATGGAAAAAACTAATGAATATCAAGTATTCGAAATACTCATCGGCAAAAACTGAACAATAGCAAGTTTTTGAAACACTCGTTGGCGAATACTGATTAACAAGAAAATCAAGTTTTCGAAACACTCATTGGTGAAAACTGATGAATATCAAGTTTTGGAAACACTCATCGGTGAAAACTTATTAACAAAGAAATCAAGTGTTCGAAACACTCATTGGTGAAAACGGATGAATATCAAGTTTTTGAAACACTCTCTGGCTAAAACTGATGAATATCAAGTTTTCGAAACACTCACCGGCGAAAACTGATGAATATCATGTTTTCGAAACACTCACCAGCGAAAACTGATGAATATCAAGTTTTCAAAACAGTCATCGGCGAAAACTGATTAACAAGAAAATCAAGTTTTCGAAACACTCATTGGCGAAAACTGATGAATATCAAGTTTTGAAATACTCACCGTCGAAAACTGAAGAATATCAAGTTTTTGAAACACTCATCGGCAAAAACTGATTAACAAGAAAATCAAGTTTTCGAAACACTCATTGGCAAAAACTGATGAATATCAACTTTTCGAAACACTCACCGGCGAAAACTGATAAATATCAAGTTTTCGAAACACTCATCGGCGAAAACTTATTAACAAGAAAATTAAGTTTCCGAAACACTCAATGACAAAAACTGATGAATATCCAGTTTCCGAAACACTAATCGGCGAAAACTGATGAATATCTAGTTCTCGAAACACTCATCGGCGAAAACTTATTAACAAGATAATCAAGTTTACGAAACACTCATTGGCAAAAACTGATGAATATCATGTTTTCGAAACACTCATTCGCGAAAATTGATTAACAAGAAAATCAAGTTTTCGAAACACTCATTGGCGAAAATTGATGAATATCAAGTTTTCGAAACACTCACCGGCGATAAACTGATGAATATCATGTTTTCAGAACACTCATCGGTGAAAACTAATTAACAAGAAAATCAACTTTTCGAAACACTCATTGGCGAATACTAATGAATATCAAGTTTTGAAACACTCACCAGCGAAAACTAATGAATATCAAGTGTTCGAAACACTAATCGGCGAAAATTAATTAACAAGAAAATCAAGTTTTTGAAACACTCATTGGCAAAAACTGATGAATATCAAGTTTTCGAAACACTCACCGGCGAAAACTGATGAATATGAAACTTTCGAAACACTTATCGGTGAAAACTTATTAACAAGAAAATCAAGGTTTCGAAACACTCATTCGCAAAAACTGTTGAATATCTAGTTTTCGAAACACTAATCGATGAAAACTGATGAATATCATGTTTGCGAGACACTCATCGGCGAAAACTGATTTACAAGATAACCAAGTTTACGAAACAATCATTGGCGAAAACCGATGAATATCAAATTTTCGAAACACTCACTGGCAAAAATTGATGAATATCGAGTTTTCGAAACACTCATCGGCAAAAACTAATCAACAAGAAAATCAAGTTTTCGAAACACTCATTGGCGATAACTGATGAATATCAAGTATTTCAAACAGTCACCATCGAAAACTGATGAATATCACGTTTTCGAAACACTCACAGGCGAAAACTGATTAACAAGAAAATTAAGTTTTCGAAACACTCATCGGCGAAAACTGGTTAACAAGAAAATTAAGTTTTCGAAACAATCACTGGCGAAAACTAATGAATATCAAGTTTTCGAAACACTCACCGGCGAAAACTAATGAATATCAAGTTTTCGAAACACTCATTGGCGAAAACTTATTAATAAGAAAATCAAATGTTCGAAATACTCATTGGCAAAAACGGATGAATATCAACTTTTCGAAACACTCATTGGCCCGAAGCTGATGAATATCAAGTTTTCGAAACACTCACCGGGCAAAACTAATGAATATCAAGTTTTCGAAACACTAATCGACGAAAATTGATTAACAAGAAAATCAAGTTTTTGAAACACTCATTGGCGAAAACTGATTAACAAGAAAATCAAGTTGTCGAAACACTCATTGGCGCAAACTGATAAATATCATGTTTTCGAAACACTCATTGGCAAAAACTGATAAATACCATGTCTTTGAAACAGTCATCGACGAAAACTGATTAACAAGAAAATCAAATTTTACAATTACCCATTGACAAAAACAGATGAAAATCAAGTTTTCGAAACACTCATCGGCTTAAACTAATGAATATCAACTTTTCAAAACACTCACTGGCGAAAACTGATTAACAAGAAAATCAAGTGCTTGAAACACTCACTACAAGGAAACAGGAATCTAGCCACGGTGAGAACATGCCTCTAACGGCGGTTGTGACCGTGGCAAGAACTTTAGCAGCGGTTGCGCAACCGTCGCCGAACGATGCGTCGGGACCACTTCTAGCGACGGTTTAGACAATCGTTGGAATAACCGCCGTTAGGCATATTTTTGACCTAACAGCGGTTACAACCGTCGCTAGAGGGGCATTTTCATCTCCCATATTTTTGACCTAACGGCGGTTGGAACCGCCGTTAGAGTAAAAAATCTAACGGCGGTTCCAACCGCCATTAAATTAACTAACCCTAACGGCGGTTGCAATCGTCGTTAGATTATTTATTCTAACGGCGGTTGCAACCGTCACCATATTTATGGTGTTTATGTTTCCTTTGGCGACGGTTACAGCCGCCGTTAGAATCATTTTTTTTTCAATTTTTTTTTTGGATTTTTGTTTCTTTGTATCATTTATACTCAATAAAGTTTGAGATGACTTCATCATCTACTAATAAAGTTTCAAACTCAAAATAAAGTCTTCACAACATAATTCTCAATCTCAAAATATAAAGGATACATTAATAGCAATTAAAAAGTTTAGTACTAGCAACAAAATAAAACTAATTAAACATAACTAACATCAAAATAGAACTACATAAATATATAAGATCATGGATCATGACTAGCTCCAGATGATCGTCGACATGATGCTTCTGCGCTGCCTACATCAGGTACCTATAATTAGAACAAGAAAGACAGATAGATTTTATAAACATGTGTAGTGTCTCTTTTAACATATCGTTGTAAAGAAAAGAAACATTTATGTTACCTGTGTTGTAGGACATGGTACCTCGCCAACAATCACAGATGGTATTGTTACTCCCATGTGATCAGCTAAATATTTGACCATGTGATATTGCTGAGCTTTCTCCATTTCACGCTCCTTTTCTAAAGCTTCAAACTTTTCTTTCATACGAGCTTGCTCCATCTCACGCTCCTTTTTTAGAGCTTTTAACTCTTCTTTCACTGAACTTAGCTCAGATTGCAAGGATCCTTCATTTGAATGTGCGCTACCTGTAGAACTAAAATTTAAGTCATTGAACCGATATTTGGGTAGCCCAAAAACTTGAGAAGGGCATGGACCTAGTCCTAACCCTCGAACTCGTCCAGAATGCTCCTTGCCTAGCACTTGCCCCAATGCATCATCTGATGAAACCACACCAGTGTATGACTCTAAAGATTCTTGCTCTTGAAGCTTTTCTGAAACTTTTTCCTAAAAATTCAAACATTTATTATTTTACCCATCAGCATATCCAATAGACATATTCTAACAGCACGCAGAAGCATGATGGAAAAAATAAAAGTAGTTCTGTAAACAAAAAAACTACTATTCAGCGTACATGAACTTTAAATTGGTGGAAGAATATTTTAATTTCTTTCGGGAGCATATATGTGTGGAAAATACATCAAGGGCAATACAACACTGCAAGGAATTACGTACGCATGATATATTTATTATTCTCATCACTTTCTTAAATGTGACGCCTTAATTTATTAGGATCATCCTATATATGTTACATTCAGAATCTTTAATTAACCCCCAATAATGTCATTCTCAAATACTAACTAATATGAATATTATTGGGTGAATTTAAAACCATTTAAACGTTAATTACAAGCAAGTGGTTAAAAACAATTAAAGACGAACAATGGAAAATCCACTTCATACCTCAATGAGTGAAACTGCATCATTAAAATATTGTTCAGGAACTTCCTTCCAATTACAGAAGTTTAGAGGAATTAGCTCACAATCCGTAGCCATATTTCCCAACCAGAATCCAATTAAACCTCCAGCAGCACGAAGCCCTTGCCAAAATTCATTAACTTGACAAATCACCTTCTTTCCCCTCGGTAAATTCCACACATTCTTTGCCTTCATCTTCTCTTGTGTAATAAGTCCATTTTCATCTTCCATGCATAACATAAAATAAGACAATAACAAAAATATATATTTTGTAATAGATCAATAAAAATAAATTCAAACTGGATACTTACGAATAATGTCCACTGTCCAGTCTTTGCTCAAACCTTGCTCTTCACTGGGAACTCCTACAAATGCAGGTTCAGCAAAATCCACATGTTCTTGTTGAGAAGATGTACCAACAGGTTGTGTAGGAGGAGTAGGTGCTGCAGGTGGGGCCTCAACTCGAGCAGAATTCATAGTCATTTCCTGTTGGGAAGATGTGCCAAGTGGTTGTGTAGGAGGAGCAGCTGGTGCAGGAGGGGCCTCATATATTTTTTGTATCAATGCATCAACTTTTAGTCTAGCTCTAAATGATCGTTTACGCTTATTATGTTGCATCATGAAAGACAATAAAAAAGATATGGTTATAATAATATAATAGCAAAACCGTGTAAAATATAAACAAAACTATGATAGACTATATATGTAGAACAAAGTAACCAGATAGATTACCTAACCCCGGGAAATCACTTATAGTCCATAACAATGCAGCCCGCATTTTGAACTTCTGGTTAGTTGAAAAATCAAATGTTTCAACGCCCTCGACCCACAAATCATTTAATTCTTTTATTAGCGGTTGTAGATACATATCAATGTCATTTGCACGCATTTTTTTCCCAGGTATGATCATAGACAACATTAAAGATGTTGGCTTCATACACATCCACGGTGGAAAGTTGTATGGAATCAAAATAACCGGCCAAATGCTATAATTAGTGCTCATTGTTCCAAAAGGATTAAAACCATCACTACCCAACCCAAGTCTAAGATTTCTAGGTTCTTCAGCAAATCCTGGGTATTGAGCATCAAATGACTTCCATGCTTCACCATCTCTTGGATGTCTAAGAAGACCATCTAAGTTTCGATCTATAGCGTGCCACCTCAAATGCTCAGCTGTTTTAGTGGACATATACAATCTTTGCAATCTTGAAGTGAGTGGAAAATAGCGTAACACCTTTGCAGGTCTCTTTTTTCGTTTTTTATTTCCACCACGCCCATTGTTACTATCCACCCTTGTATTTGTCTTCCACCTAGAAGTATTACATGTTTTACATTTGTCATGTTCAGCATCATCCCCCCAATATAGCATACAATCGTTTGGACAAACATGGATAGTTTGATAATTAAGACTCCACTTGTTTATGGTCTTTTTGGCATCATAAAACAATTTCGGAAGCCTTACATTTTCAAATGCATCCCTCAACAATTCCAAAATCATGCCCATAGGTTTATCACTCACTCGACATAAGCATTTAATGTGATAAAGCATAACCAAAAAGGAAAGCTTTGGATACTTCGTACAACCTTCATACAATTCTTGATTTTCATCATTCATCAAGTCATCGAATTTGCAATTTTCCCCATTTGTTCCACTAGTGGAACCAATGTGCACCTCACTATTTGGATGGTGGCATGACCCTGGTTCATCAATGTTTCTATCTCTAAAGACCCCAAAGGCATCGTGTAATAAATCTTGCATTTCCCCACCTACTTGCTCCACTTGTACCGAAGGAGTAGTAGGGGCATCTTCCTCTACCCGTTCACCATGCCTAATCCAAGTAGTGTACCCCAATGGGAACCCATTGCATATCAAGTGATCAAACATAACGTCCCTTGTAAACCATTTTTTAAAGCCACATGAGAGACATGGGCATTTCACAATCCCTTCCACATAAGGCCTAGAAAATGCAAAATCGAGAAAACTTTCTACACCAGCAGCATATTATGGTGAATAACGTGGCCTACTAATCCAACTTCTATCCATAGCTACACCTAAATAGTTACGGAGAGACTTAATCAGAATAGTTACACTTTTACTAAACATATTATACTTTTACTAAACACTTAAGCTTGTATAATTTCTTATAAATTGTATGTATGACTACGACATAATAGCGTCAACCTAAAAAATTCATTTACCATCATAATTCATAATGAAAGATGAACACATCTAAAAACATTACAGTAACGATTTTTTTTCTCAGAGATTAAAAAACACAGCCACTCTAAAACAAAGATATACTCATATCAATATAAGCTATGTACACTATATTGATGTAGCAACATAGTAATGCAAGAAAAGATGCTCATATTTCAATCAAAGAGAGTTTGATAATATAAAATTTACTTTTATCATACTCACTTTCAACTATATTGATGTAGTCGAAAATGAAAGCACAACTTTAGAATTGAACCTGCAAATAATATGTTTTCACAAAAGAACAAATAGGAAGAAGTCACAATGGGCAAAGGATAATGATAAAATTAATTTAAGCTAACATAGCCTACCATAATTAAGATTAAATGACAGTGAAGAGTTTCATACAATATGTTTACAAATCCAAAAGAAGCAAAATAGTCATAGAGATGAAAACAAAAGTAATAGAGTAATATGATTTTGAACTTTCAATGAATGCTACAATTGGCTTAAGAGTTGAACTCCAGTTTGGTGATGTTTTGGTTTTATGTTGTTTTTTCTTCCTTTACCCTTTCAGGCTTAGGGCCGTTGTTTTTTTTAAAAGAAATTCACCTTTTGAATTATATAATATCAAATCAAAATAAAATAAGCTAAATAACATGGTATACTAATTCAAATATAGACGTTACCTTCAAATTTATTCAATCTAACTTTATACAATGCATATTTTTGTGCATGTTATCTATATTAAAATGGTTGAGTAATATATATATATATATATATATATATATACAGATTTATATGTGTATGCATTTGGAAGTGACACGTTGTGTAGAAAATTGAGACTTTTAAAATATATACTGAGAAATATTTCAATTCATATGTAAGACTTCAACTTCTATTTCAATCAAACAACTTATATGGCTCATAATAATCAACTTACTTGTTGACAAATTCTGGTTTAATATATCTCTCAGTTTATGGGGAAAAAAATGGTCAATCCAATTTGGTTTATGTACTTGGGCGTATACTTTAACAAACTAGGATGGATATTTCATTAGAAAACAAACTAGGAAGATAGGTCCATTCAATATATGGGCCCAAAATAAATTCAAACCTGTTTTTGATCCATTAATATATGAGTTGGCTTGTGGACTTTCAAGTTTCAATAAACGACCAAGCAACCTAAAAGAAAGAAACAAAGATATAGCTCTTATGTATTATGCAACAAGCAAAAAGTTCTCATCAACTATATCTTATAATGGCACAATTAATTAAAAATAAATAAATAAACCTACTCACTTTGTTATTAAATTATTTAAGAAAAAAAATTAACTCATAGATTAAATGTTTTAAAAGGCCAAATTAAGCTGAAAATAAATATTTTCACTTGTCATATTTTATTAGAAATCCTGATATATATATATAGTAGCAAACACCTAAAAATTCTAAGTTCTATCATTACAATATAATTCAGTGATGTCAAGATCAAATTACATGTACTATATATATGAAGTATATATGCTTTTAAAGATGAAGAGATGTATCAATACCAAAGTTAGAGTACTCTGAGTCCTTGAAAGATTGTGTGTGGTTTCTGTAATTTGATGTATATATATAAAAATGTAAATCCAAATTTTCTCTTATTAAATAGACATTTCATTTTCCTTTTCTCCCCTATTGTCTTTAATCTAAATATACTTGACCATACTTTGGAAAGAAATACTCCCAAGTCCCAAGCAGATTTGTTCCACCAACCATTTACCATTTACGAATCACTAGGCACACTACCGACAATAGGAAAAACAATCATTAAACTGAATTTTCAGCACCAGGCTATCACACTGGTCACTGGACACTGAGAAAATTTAAGCAGTAGCTCTTCTCAGACATCATTTCATAACCTTCCTACAAATCCCTCATAATACTAGGGCTATATTATCAAAATGTTAGAGTCCACACATGATCGAGAGGTTACTTATTGCTACCCAGTATGAATAACTCAAAAATAGATGTGCATTGCTGTAGATATTGAAAGTTACCAATAAACCCACTCCTCAATTTAAAAACCACAAAACAGTGAAAGCTCACCCAATACAGTGAAGCAAATAATTATATATATATACACACTCCATGCTGCTCAAAATAGATTAGTTACTTCCAAATCAAACACAGACACATACCAATCCTCATCTAATATTAATCTACTAATTCCTCTGTTTGTCTAATTATTGGAGAAGGACATTTTAATTGCTGTTGGTTCAAGTTTGACCTGCTTTTGAAGAGGTCAAAACTACCTGTAAAATTCACAGCAGGAGTGAAGCTTTATATATAACAAAGTGTTTACACAATACTTATTACTCTAATTAATTACCATTTGATAGATTGTAGTTAATTACTAGGTACTAGGTAGGTAAACATTTTAGAAGTTAGGTGTGGAAAAATATGGAGAGCAGTATATATATATATATATATATATATATATATATATGTGTGGTAGAATTTATCCAATCTATTCCTTTTCACACAAACTACAAAATCTTCCATGTCAGTCGCTACCAACCTCCAAAATGCCATAAAACAGCAATGTGTGCAAATATGTCACTCACTCACCCATTCATTAAAATGATTTAACAAATGAATTTGTTCATCCTGTTTCATATTCCAGAGTCACTAAAAAATACTTAAACAGAAACCAAATTGCAATAAAATAAATAATAAGCATCTCCATCAATTAATCAGTGGAGAATCAAAATCTGAGTATTATGAATCATGATTCATAAGTGAACACCGTAGGAAAAATCCAAGAAGCACAAGAGCTAGCGTATGGCACAACAATAGATGAATAATATGGAGGAGCATATTTTTTTACTTTCTCGTCGCTTTAAGAGAGGAGCTCTGTCACTTCTAGACTCCCGCATCCTCGCGAAATGGAAATCTCAACCACAAAAAATGTAACAAAGATAGAAATATTGTATTTGATTATATATAGAAGTATGAAAAAGCGAACGGCGCAGAGCAGAGTTGAGTTCAGTGATTGGGTTCGTTTCTCACTTGGTGGTCACAGTGAAAGAGACCACAGGAGTCGAGAGACAAAGAGAGAGGAAATTGGGAGAATGTGCCGTTCAGAGAGAGAGAGGTTCAGTGGGTTAAATAGAAGACTCACCGTTGCCGTTCAACGCTGCTGTTCACCGTTGCCGTTCGCCGTTCGCTGTTCGTCGTCGTGCTGCTCGCTCGTCGTTGCTTGAAGAGAAAATCGTGGTGTTGTGAGTTAGGTCACAATCGTGGAAAGAATGTGTTTAGGTCTAAAAGCGTGGCGGGTTTGGTGAAAAAAAGGCGCCTAATGAAAAAGGGGATAAGCTGCAAATTGATTTTTTTTCATTTTTTTTAATTTATTCACTTTTGCCCACGGTTATGAATGTAGGTAAACAACCGTGGTTAAATGAAATGTAATATTGCATCTAATCACGGTTGGCAATAACCGTGGGTAGGTAACCGCCGTTAGAAACCCTATTTTTTGTAGTGACTCATTGGCGAAAACAAATGAATATCAAGTTTCTGAAAGACTCACCGACGAAAACTGATGAATATCAAGTTTTCGAAACACTCACAGCCGAAAACTAATGAATATCATGTTTTCAGAACACTCATCGGCGAAAACTAATTAACAAGAAAATCATGTTTTTGAAACACTCAACGGCGAAAACTGATGAATATAAAGTTTCGAAACACTCATTGGCGAAAACTGATGAATATCAAGTTTTCGAAACACTCATCGGCGAAAATTGATTAACAAGAAAATCAAGTTTTCGAAACACTCATTGGCGAAAACTGATGAATATCAAGTTTTCGAAACACTCATCGGCGAAAACTGATTAACAAGAAAATCAAGTTTTCGAAACACTCATTGGCGAAAACTGAAGAATATCAAGTTTTCGAAACACTCATCGGTGAAAATTGATGAATATCAAGTTTTCGAAACACTCATCGGCGAAAACTGATTAACAAGAAAATCAAGTTTTCGAAACACTCATTGGCGAAAACTGATGAATATCAAGTTTTTGAAACACTCATTAGTAAAAACTGATCAATATCAAGTTTTCAAAACACTCATTGGCGAAAACTGATTATTATCAAGTTTTCGAAACACTCATCGGCGAAAACTAATAACAAGAAAATGATGTTTTCGAAACAACCATTGGCGAAAACTGATGAATATCAACTTTTCGAAACACTCACCGGCTAAAACTGATTAACAAGAAAATCAAGTTTTCGAAACACTCATTGGCGAAAACCGAGGAATATCAAATTTTTGGAAGACTCTTCGAAAAACACAGATTAACAAAAAAAACAGGTTTTCGAAACACTCATTGGCGAAAACTGATGAATATAAAGTGTTTGAAACACTCACTGGCGAAAACTGATCAATATCAAGTTTTCGAAGCACTCGTTGACGAATACTGATTGACAAAAAACTCAAGTTTTCAAAACACTCTTTGGCGAAAGCTGATGAATATCAAGTTTTCGAAACACTCATCGGCGAAAACTGATGAATATCAAGTTTTCGAAATACTCATCGGCGAAAACTGATTAACAAGTAAATCAATTTTTGAAAAATTCAGTGACGAAAACTGATGAATATCAAGTTTTTGAAACACTCACCGGTGAAAACTGATGAATATCAAGTTTTCGGAACACACATCGGCCAAAACTAATTAACAAGAAAATGAAGTTTTCGAAACAAACATTAACGAAAACTGATGAATATCAAGTTTTGAAACACACACCGTCGAAAACTGATGAATATCAAGTATTCGAAACACTCATCGGCGAAAACTGATTAACAAGATAATCAAGTTTTTGAAACATTCATTGGCGAAAACAGATGAATATCAAGTTTTCGAAACACTAATCGGCGAAAACTGATTAACAAGAAAATCAATTTTTCGAAAAACTCATTGTTGAAAACTGATGAATATCATGTTTTTGAAACATTCACCGGCGAAAATTGACGAATATCAAGTTTTCGGAACACTCACCGGCGAAAACTGATTAACAAGAAAATCAAGTTTTCAAAACTAATGAGGATCAAGTTTTCGAAAGAATCACCGGTGAAAACCGATTAACAAGAAAATCAAGTTTTCAAAACACTCATTGGCAAAAAATGATGAATATCAAGTTTTCGCAACAGTCATCGGCGAAAATTGATGAATATCAAACTTTCAAAACACTCACCGACGAAAATTGATGAATATCAAGTTTTCGAAACACACATCGGTGAAAACTGCTTAACAAGAAAATCAAGTTTTTGAAACACTCACCAGTGAAAACTCATGAATATCAAGTTTTGGAAACACTCACCAGCGAAAACTAATCAATATCAAGATTTCGAAACACTCATTGGCGAAAACTGATTAACAAGAAAATCAAATTTTCGAAACACTCATTAGCGAAAATTGATGAATATTAAGTTTTCGAAACTTTCATTGGAGAAAACTGATTAACAAGAAAATCATGTTTTCGAAACACCCATCTGCGAATACTGATGAATATCCAATTTCGAAAACACTCACTGGTAAAAATTGATGAATATCAGGTTTTTGAAACAATCATCGACGAACACTAACGAATATCAAGTTTTCGAAACACTCATCGGCGAAAACTAATTAACAAGAAAATCAAGTTTTTGAAACACTGATTCGTGAAAGCTGATGAATATCTAGTTTTCGAAACACTCACCAGTGAAAACTGATTAATATCAAGTTTTCGAAACACTCAGTAGCGAATACTGATGGACAAGAAAATCAAGTTTTCGAAATACCCATTGGCGAAAACTAATGATTATCAGGTTTCGAAACACTCACCGGCAAAAACTCATGAATATTAAGTTCTCGAAATACTCATTGGCGAAAACTGATTAACAAGAAAATCAAGTTTTCGAAACAATCATTGGCGAAAACTGATGACTATCAAGTTTTCGAAAAACTCACCGGCGAAAACTAATGAATATCAAGTTTTCAAAACAATCATAGGCGAAAATTGATCCATAACAAGTTTTCAAAACAATCATTAGTGAAAACTGATGAATATCTAGTTTTCGAAACGCTCATTGGCGCAAACTGATGAATATCATGTTTTCGATACACTCATCGGCGAATATTGATGAATATCAAGTTTTCGAAACACTAATCGGCGAAAACTGATTAACAAAATATCAAATTTTCGAAAAATTCATTGGCGAAAACTGATGAATATCAAGTTTTCGAGACACTGACCAGCGAAAACTGATTAACAAGAAAATCATGTTTTTGAAACACTCATTGTCAAAAACTGATGAATATCAAGTTTCCGAAACACTAATCGGCGAAAACTGATGAATATCAAGTTTTCAAAACACTCACCGGCGAAAACTGATTAACAAGAAAATCAAGTTTTCGAAACAGTCTCTGGCGAAAACTGATGAATATCAAGTTTCCGAAACACTCATTGGCGAAAACTGATCAACATCAACTTTTCGAAACACTCACTTACGAAAACTGATAAATAACAAGTTTTCGAAACACTCATCGGCGTAAACTGAAGAATATCAAGTTTTCGAAACACTCATTGTTAAAAATTGATTAACAAGAAAATCAAGTTTTCGAAACAATCAATAGCGAAAACTAAAGAATATCATGTTCCCGAAACACTCATTAACAAAAACTGATTAACAAGAAAATCAAGTTTTCGAAACACTCATTGGCGAAAACTGATGAATATCAAGTTTTCAAAGCACTCAACGGTGAAAACTGATGAATATCAAGTATTTGAAACACTCATCGGCGAAAACTGATTAACATGAAAATCAAGTTTTTGAAACACTCATTGGCGAAAACTGATGAATATCAAGTTTTCGAAACACTCACAGGCAAAAATTGATGAATATCAAGTTTTCGAAACCGTCATGGGCGAAAATTGAATAACAAGAAAATGAAGTTTTCAAAACACTCATTAGCGAAAACTGTTGAATATTAAGTTTTCGAAACAATCATCGGTGAAAACTGTTTAACAACAAAATTAAGTTTTCCAAACACACATTGGCGAAAACTGATAAATATCATGTTTTTCAAACACTCACCGGCGAAAACTGATTAACTGATGAATATCTAGTTTCCAAAACACTCACCAGCGAAAATTGATGAATATCTAGGTTTCAAAACACTCACCAGCGAAAGCTAATTACTATCAGGTTTTCGAAACACTCATTGGCGAATACTGATTAGCAAGAAAATCAAGTTTTCGAAACACCCACTGATGAATATCAAGTTTACGAAACACTCATTGGCGGAAACTAATGCATATCAAGTTTTTGAAACACTCGCCAGCGACTACTGAATAACATGAAAACCATGTTTTCGAAACTCTCATTTATCAAAAGTGATGAATATCATATTTTCGAAACACTCATCGGTAAAAACTGATGAATATTAAGTTTTCAAAACACTCATCGGCGAAAATTGATCAATATCAAGTTTTCGAAACACACATTGCCGAAAACTGATAGACAAGAAAATCAAGTTGTCGAATCTCTCATTAGCGCAAACTGATGAATATCAAGTTTTCGATACACTCACCGGCGAAAACTGATGAATATCAAGTTTTCGAAACACTCATCGACGAAAACTGATTAACACGAAAATCAAGTTGTCGAAACCCACATTGGCGCAAAAGGATGAATATCAAGTTTTCGATTCACTCACCGGCGAAAATTGATGAATATCAAGTTTTCGGAACCCTGATCGGCGAAAACTGATAAACGAGAAAATCAAGTTTTTGAAACACTCATCAGCGAAAACTGATGAATATCAAGTTTTTGAAACACTCACTGGGGAAAACTGAAGAATATCAAGTTTTCGAAACACTCACCGGCGAAAATTAATTAACAAGAAAATCAAGTTTTCGAAACACACATTGGCGAAAACTGAAGAATATCTAGTTTTCGAAACACTAATCGGCAAAAACTGATGAATATCAAGTTTTCGGAATACTAATCGGCAAAAACTGATTGACAAGAAAATCAAGTTCTCGAAACACTCACTAGCAAAAATTTATGAATATGAAGTTTCTGAAACACTAATCGGCGAAAACTAATGAATATCAAGTTTTCGAAACACTCAACGGTGAAAACTGATTAAGAAGATAACCAAGTTATCGAAACACTCATTGGCGAAAACTGATGAATATCAAGTTTTCGAAACACTCACCGGCGAAAACTGATGAATATAAAGTTTTTGAAACATTCATCGGCGAAAACTGATTAACAAGAAAAATAAGTTTTCGAAACACTCATTGGCGAAAATTGATGAATATCAAGTTTTCGAAACACTCATCGGCGAAAACTAATTAACAAGAAAATTATGTTTTAGAAATCCCCATTTGCGAAAACTGATAAATATCAAGTTTTGGAAACACTCACCAGCGAAAACTGATTAACTAGAAAATCAAGTTTTGGAAACACTCATTGGCGAAAACTGATGAATATCAAGTTTCCAAAACACTCACCGGCAAAAACTGATGAATATCTAGGTTTTGAAACACTCACCGGCGAAAACTAATTACTATCAGGTTTTTGAAACACTCATTGGCGAATACTGATTAGCAAGAAAATCAAGTTTTAGAAAAATTCATTGGCGAAAACTTATGAATATCATGTTTTCGAAACACTCACCGGCGAAAACGAATCAATATCATGTTTTTGAAACACTCTTCGGCGAAAACTTAATAACAAGAAAATCAAGTGTACAAAACACTCATTGGCGAAAACGAATGAATATCAAGTTTTCGAATCACTCACCGGCGAAAACTGATAAAAAAGAAAATCAAGTTTTCGAAACACTCACTGGTAAAAACCGATGAAATTGAGGTTTTCAAAACACTAATCGACGAAAATTGATTAATATCACATTTTCGAAACACTCAGCGGCTAAAACTGATTAACAAGAAAATATAGTTTTCAAAACACTCATTGCTAAAAACTGATGAATATCAAGTTTCTGAAATACTAATTGGCAAAAACTGATGAATTTCAAGTATTTGAAACACTTATCGGCGAAAACTGATTAACAAGAAAATCAAGTTTTCGAAACACTCAATGGCGAAAAATGATGAATATCAAGATTTCGAAAATTCACCAGCGAAAACTGATGAATATCAAGTTATCGAATCAGTCATCGGCGAAAAATGATTAACAAGAAAATCAAGTTTTCAAAACACTCGTTAGCAAAAACTGATGAATATGAAGTTTTCGAAACACTCATCGGCGAAAACTGATTAACAAGAAAATCAAGTTTTCCAACTGAACATTTTATTTTGCCTATAAGACCTTTCCTCAACTGAACATCTCCAAATGTGGAAATGCTTTAGACTAGGCTTCATGCCCGTCCAAAGCTCATACTTGGTCTTTTCAGTTGCCTTAGTTGGAACTCTATTGACTATATTTACTGCGGTTCTTAATACCATTGGACACAAGTATCTCAATTCTCCTTTTGGAGATATGGCCTAATCTCTTGTGTCGAAATGAAGCTGAATTTTCATTGGTTAATTTGAACTTTCACATATGACATTAACCATGTATAAAACCTTAAAACGATGCAATTATGTCAAGAAATTTAGATTATTGTATCCCAACAAAAAACAAAATTAACCAAATAAACTTGAATATAAATATATATATATATATATATATATATATTTAAAGATATTAAATTATCTATTTCCACATTAACAATAACAACCGAACTTGTTCAATGTTGAAATAAGAATTTAATTTTGTTTAGAAGACTAACATCAAAAGTCTCAATCAAATTCAATTAAAATATAGTTCATAACAATAATTTAAATGTTTCAATTGCTTTGACTTCTACTGATTTGCCACACCATCATATATGTAAAGCCAAATAATTATCACGTATTTATTACCACAAGTGTATATGCATATATATTAAATACAGACTTTCCTTTAGGCCAATCAATATTCATATAAATTACATACACATAACTTTTTATATTTTAATACGAATTAATTTTCACAGCAGAGACCACTTTGGTGATATGATGCTTCAATTAATTAATCTTAAAATATATATTAACATACCAATATTCATATTCATATTCCCAAAATATTCCTAAATTTGCAGCACATCCCTATAAACCATAATGGTGCAGCACCTTAATTTATAATTGTAACAATCAAATATATAAATTTTCTGAAATCATGAAATACAAAAATTTTGCTCAAAAATCAAATTTATATGTTTGTTGACATAAATACTGAATTCCATAGCCTAATACAATTTATCAATTCATTGTAATATAATTTTAAATTTTCACAAATCTTACAACACTTCAAAATTCCAAATTTCAATTTAATATATATATATATATATATATATATATATATATATATAATGTTATACATATAATTCTAATTTTCAAATTTAATTTAATGTATATAACCAAATCCATATATAATATATATGCAAACCTGCAAAACCTGAATGTGCGCACGCACACATGAATTACACACATGAATTGATGAAGCCATATATATATATAACCAAAACCTTATATGGAAAGCAACAATTCAAATTTAATTGCCGCACGGAAAACGAAGATCCAAATTTTTAACAAAATTGTAAACCTTATTTGCAGCAATATAATCTAATCAACACTACTAGAAAACTAGTATTTAGAGACGGAACTTAGAGACGGAAAATAATCCCTCTCTATTCCATGTCAAGTCCGTCTTAATTCCGTCCCTAACGCTGCCATTTCCATTTTCCAATATTTCAGAATTAGAGACGGAATATAGAGAGGGAATAATCTGTCTCTAATAATTTCTGTCTCAAATCTGCCCCAAACCCGTCTCTGTACAATAATTTTTTTCGCGCGGCACAAAAAAATTGAGGCGCGAAACAAAAAAGATTTAGCGCGCCTTTTAGAGAAGGAATAGAGACGTATAATTCTGTCTCAGATTAGTCTAAAAAAGAATAGGCAGGCGCATAAGCTGCACGGTGTCGTTTTGACCTTGATAGAGACGGACTAGAGACGGAATTATTCCGTCTCTAGTCCGCAACACATAAACTCATTTTTTGTTTCAAAAAAAAAATTTAGTTGCCCCTTTTCATTTTTTCGAATCCTAAAAAATTACTTGACCCTTCTTCCGTCTCTACGCTATTTCTCTACGCTATTTTGGCTTGCTTCGGGTGGCTGGACGTTGCTTGCTTCATCCGTGCGTGTGGTTTCCAGTCGTTGTGCTGTGGATTCTTTCTGCCGTCGCTGTGCTGTGGATTCTTTCTGTCGTCGGCAAGCTCGTGTGGCTGTGGGTTCTTTTCGCCGTCGGGAAGCTCGTGAAGGTTGCTGAACTTAAAAGTAGAGTAAGACCATCGTTATGTGTGCCTTTTACTCAGATCCGCTGGATTTCCTTATTTACATGTGTTAGGGTTTTCTTTGTTTCTCTTTTATGTTATTATTTGTTATAAACATTGTCGCTCTGCTCGATCTACTCTTCCCCTTTCGTATTATCTTTTAGGTGTAAGCTTAGTATTTGAGGTCAGTATAGTCACGAAGTTGCGTTCGGCATATTTTTGTGCTATTGACTAATCAACTTTTATATCTTATAAGCTATAGATCTTCTTACATATAAAAATCTTCGATGAAATTACATTGAAGTCTTAGTTCTTGTTCCCTTATTTTGGTAGAAATACAGTTCAAACAGTAGACTTTTTTCCCTTTAATGCCTACTTAGTGGAAGCCATTAAACAACTCTGCTCTTTTTGTTGTAATTTGACAACTCTGTACATAACTCTGTTCATAACTCTTTTCGTTGTAATTTGACAACTCTGTTCATAACTCTGCTTCTATTGGATATAGTGTTTCTAAATCTGTTGATTTGTCTTTGAAGCTTTAATTTGATATTAATTAATTAGATGCACAGAAGAGAAGAGAAGCATATATATATATATATATATATGGGTATGTATTAGGTGCTTTTTTTGTGTGTTTTTGCAATTATATTGCATAAGAGTTTATTGTAGAATGGTCAGCATGAGATTGATTTGGCAAGTAATAGTGATCATGATGTAATTGGATATTATTATTATTATTAATATTGTGGTTTTGGTAATTAGGAGATGGAGATGGAGGTGGTAAGATGAGGAGGTTTTTACACTTAGTGGCCTTTGTTTGAATTACTTGAGGTTGAGTAAGGTGTTGATGTTGATTAAGCTTCTTGGTGAGAGTGGTGTTCCAGTAGTTTTTTTGAATTACAGAGGAATTAGAAGAATTAAAATTAGGTAGGATTAGGAATAGTAAAGTAAAGTAAAGTAATATATATATATATATATATATATATAGTAGCAGTACCAGCTCTTTTAGGGAGGGATCTCCATTTGCCTTGGCCATGGGCCTTAATGTAAGAGGTCAGCAAATTGTCCTCCATATCAGTCTAGGCTCCTCTGTTTAGTCCCTCCTTGGAGCAACAAGCACTCCTCCCCATCTCTCTCTCTCTCTCTCTCTTTCTTTTCTGTGTCTCACTCACTGCCTCCATCACTCTTATATAGCCTAATAATAATTCTGTTCATCTAGAAGGACCTCTTTAATTTGATTATATTGCATAAGAGTTCCTTGATTGAGTTGAGTAGTCCCAGACAATAGTAGGCTGTCCTCACTGCTTCTATTGTCAATTTCTAGGTTAAATATATATATATAACTTACAAGTTACTAAAAAAATTTCATAGTAATCTAGCTATATATTTCGCCATTTAAAATTCCCATTCAAAGTCTTGGTGTCCAAGTATATATGTTGACTTAAGTTGTCATGCAAATTATTTTTTACCTTCTAACAGTACTGTAGTTGCACATGTGTCACCTCACCTGTATTGCATTTCAGTAGTTTTGATAAATGAATACATTATTAAGAGCTTTAATTGGTAATTGAATTAAAAATAGAAGGGTGAGAAGATATAAACAGCTGTAGAGGCCAGACAGTTTACTATACCTCGTTTACCGGACAAAATTAATTATTCAACTCTCTGCACCTTCTTGTTTTAAATTTCTACTTGTTTTATAATTTAACAATTCTCATGACTTTGGGTAGGAAGTAGTAGAGAAGAGAAGAGAGTAGTAGGTGGAAGCTAAGTGTATAGTTGGGGCAAATAATAGGAGTAGCAGTAGTAGGAATAGGAATAGATGTCATCGGCCAGAGACTGTATTTAATTTAGTATTCTTAACTAAATTAAATTATTTGTTTTCAAAAAACTATTTAAGAAATTTAAAAATTACAAAAATAAATTCAGGATGTATATATAGACAGTTCATTAGTAATAGTACAAATCTATAAGATATAAATCACCCTTAATTTCCAAGTCTTGAAAAAAATTGATTTTTTTCTTCCCAGTGAATACCCCTACGTGCGTCGGCAAGTTCTTCGAAATTATATTGAATTTGGTGTGTTTAAATTATTTGTTTTCAAAAATTGATTTTCACTTGAGATGATGTACTTTCCATTAGAAAAAAAAAAGGAAAAAGAAATGAAAGAGTATGATGTACTATTTTCAATATAGCTAGGTTGTTATATTCAAGATAGATTTTTCTTTTGCATATAAATTATATAGCTAATTATTTATTCTTCACGCATTTCATGATTTCCACCAATCATTGCTTTACTTTCTGGACAATCTAGATTAATTAATTATGTATAAGCTATTTTATCCTTTTACGGATTACTTCAACCATTCATTTATTTAAATAATTTATTTCTAACCTTTTAGATTGATCTTTCTTTTTTTTTTGTCCCTCAACTATGCATGGATATACCGTTTTTTATTATCTATTATATATTTTTCTCCTAGTTTAATTTTTCTTTTGCATATAAATTATATAGCTGCTTCAAGTCGGTCAATCCTTGTTTTTTTTTCATTCCTAAGTTAAATCATAAGATGTCCAATTTACCCATTCATGACTACTTTTATTGCTTTACACATATATGACTACTTATTTGTGCATTTTTACCATACATAGTGTGATTAGTGTCTAATAAAAGATTGGCCCAATTCACTTACAAGAGCAAATGGGCCAGTGCCACTCCAACTACAAGATCTATTTTCTTAAATGGGCTAGGTATAGCATATTGGGCCATAGCCCATACCATTTTATTTAGGGTTGTTATTTTACAGATTTAATTTCATAAAAATGCTTCGTAGTCTGTCATGCACTGATGATTTATTGAATGGGTGATAAATCATTTGAAAATATGATAAGTTATTCATGATAAATCCTTTTTTTTTTCATTCCTAAGTTAAATCATAAGTTCAAGATATATATCCTTCCCTTTTTTTGAGTAATGTACTGTTTTTGTTGTTAAAAATATATTTTTTCTTATTTAGTCTTAATTTTTTTATAGACTGCGTTAAAATATTTAGATCCTTCAGAATAATTTAATTCATGCTTCTATTTATGATGGTCCACCCAATTTGTACCTTATAATATAATAATCATTCTGCATGGAAGGAGCACTTGCAATTAGACTCAAGATTAAATATGATAGGTTTATTCTTTAACCTTATTCTTTCTTTTCCAACTATTGATATATAGTTTTGTAATAAAATATGATAGGTTTATAAGAACAGAACATGGATTTACCAGAAAATCGACAATGGATGTATGATAGAGTGCTTCCTGGTCGAGTTGGATTCACTGATGCCTTTATCAAAGGCGTTGACAAATTTTTAGATCAAACTTGTCAATTGTCAACTTATCTGTATAATGGAAAGATAAGGTGTCCGTGTAGAAAGTGTAAATACAAGAGACTTGTTTCTCATGATGTTGTGAAGACGCACTTGTACCAGCATGGATTTAAGCCCGATTATTTCCACTGGACCTCCCATGGGGAATCATTGCCAAAAGTCCCTCGAGTGACACATTCACAAATAAATTATCAAGATTTTTTTGAAGGGAATGGTGGGGAACATTTGAATCGATATGAGACAATGGTGATCGATGCAGCTGGCCCATCCTTTGACCAAAATGTAGAGGAGCCTCCAAACGCTGATGCTCAATCTATTTATGACATGTTGTCTGCTGCGCAAGCTCCTTTATAGGAGGGATGTACTCGTCACTCCGAACTTTCAGGAGCAACAAGACTGCTTAGCATCAAAGCAGACTACAACCTCTCAGAAGAGTGCTATAATAGGATTGTGAAGTGGTCAAAAGAGATAACACCCGATGACAATCAAATGCCCGAAAATTTCTATAGAACAAAGAAAATGGTGTCAAAATTAGGGCTCGGTTATGAAAAAATTGATTGTTGTCCTAATGGGTGCATGCTCTATTACAAGAATGATTTGAATGAAAATCAATGTAAATTCTGTGGGGCGGAGAGGTATACAATAACAAGGAAGAGTCATGGAAGATGTAGAAAGGTGGCAAAGAAGAAATTGTGGTACTTACCATTAACTCCGAGACTCCAAAGGCTATTTATTGCACCATCCACAGCTAAAGAAATGAGGTGGCATTATGATAACCGTCAGGAAACAGGTGTGTTATCCCACCCATCAGATGGAGAGGCCTGGAAAGTATTTGATCAAACTTACCCTGATTTCGCACAAGATCCACGGAATGTAAGGTTGGGTCTATCTGCTGACGGCTTCACTCCATATAGACAATCTGGACAAAATTATTCTTGTTGGCTTGTCATTGTCACTCCGTATAACCTTCCACCTTGGATGTGTATGAAGCAAGAGTTCATGTTTTTATCTTTGATCATCCCTGGCCCTAAAAATCCAAAGAGCAACATAGATGTGTTTTTGCAACCATTGATAGATGAATTAAAAGTCTTGTGGAGTGAGGGAGTTCCGACTTATGATAGTTCATTAAAACAAAACTTTCAAATGCGGGCGGCGCTTATGTGGACTATTAATGATTTTCCAGCATATGGAATGTTGTCTGGTTGGATGACTGCTGGTAAGTTATCTTGCCCTATATGCATGGAGAAATCAAAAGCATTTACTCTAAAGAATGCTAGGAAAACCACTTTCTTTGATTGCCATCAACAATTTCTGCCAGAAACTCACCAGTACAGGAGGAATAAAACTTCATTTATAAAGAATAGATGTGAAGAATCCACACATCCTCTGCGGTTGGATGGGGACCAAGTTTGGGAAAGAGTCCGCAATGTTCCAAAAGTTACTGAGCATGTGAGTGAAGACAATGTAGATGGGTATGGAGTGACACACAATTGGACAAAACAAAGTATATTTTGGGAATTACCTTATTGGAAAACAAATCTCATTCGACACAACTTAGATGCCATGCACATTGAGAAGAATGTATTTGATAATGTGTTTTACACTGTGATGGACACAAAGGGCAAAACAAAAGACAATGCAAAAGCTAGGATGGACATAAAAGAATATTGTCGGCGTAGAGAATTGGAGCTAGTAGAACACAATGGTAAACATTTGAAACCCAAGGCAAAATATACATTAAATAAGGATAAAAAATGTGATGTATGTGAATGGGTTAAGAAACTTAAACTCCCGGATGGCTATGCTTCTAATTTAGCCCGATGTGTTGACCTTAAGGAGGCTAAGTTGTATGGGTTGTAGAGTCACGATTGTCACGTTTTTATGGAATGTTTACTTCCAATTGGTCTTAAATCTCTACCAGAAGTTGTTTGGAATACTCTCACCGAGCTTAGTCAATTTTTCAAAGAAATTTGTTCAACTACATTGAGAGTAGATCGATTAGAATTGTTGGAAAGAAACATTATTGTAACAATTTGCAACTTGGAAAAGATCTTCCCTCCAGGTTTCTTTAACTCGATGGAACACTTACCAATTCATTTACCATATGAAGCAAGAGTTGGTGGTCCAGTTCAATATCGGTGGATGTACCCATTTGAGAGGTGATGACTGGAACTTTTTCTTGTTTGTTAATTTGTAGATATGAATAATAACAATTATTCTTTTTAGGTTCCTACACAATTTGAAGAAGAAAGTCAAGAACAAATCCCGTGTCGAAGGTTCTATATGTGAGGCTTACATCATTGAGGAGATTGCAAATTTTTGCTCACAATATTTTGAGTCACATGTCTCCTCAAGAAGAACAAGGGTTCCAAGGAATGATGATGGCGGTGATTCAATCCAACAAGCATTCTCTATTTTTAACTATCCAGGACGCGCAACTGGAGAATGTAAGACCTGCTATTTAAAAGACAATGAAATGAAAGCTACAACAAATTATATTCTTGATAATTGTGATGAAGTGGAACCTTTTCGAGTGTAAGTTTTACTCTATTGAAAACATTCTGTATGAGTTTAGTTATTTCTGTGATTAATTAATGAAATGTATGGGTGCAGTCTATATGTTGAGGATTTGAAGGCGTCTACACCTCAAATTACAGATCTTGAGGTGAATCAAAAGATGTATGATGAGTTTCCTAAGTGGTTTCAACAATATGTAAGTTGTCATTGAGAAATCTACTTAAAATTTCCAAGTTTACTCCTTAATATCATATTTGAAAGATTTCTTTTGAATAGGTTCTAAACCTGAACAATGGTGTGAGTGATGAATTTTTAACTGTCATTGCATGGGGCCCCAAGAGTATTGTACAAACATGGCCAATTTATTTTGTCAATGGGTACAAGTTCCACACAGAAGCATGGGGCCATCATAAATCCACTATAAATAGTGGTGTGTGCATCAAGGGATCTGATTATGAACAATCAGAGCGCGACTACTATGGCATACTTAAGGAAGTCATCCAATTGGAGTTTGTAGGGAAATCAGCTAAACGTTTAGTGTTGTTTAGTTGTGAATGGTTTGATCCAACCTTGGGTCGTGGCATGGACATCCATAATGGAATTGTTGAAACTCAAAGAACACGAAGGTACAACAGATACGATCCATTTATATTTGCACAACAGGCAATTCAAGTGTATTATGCTCCTTATCCTGCAAGACGTGATAAAGTTGATTGGATGGCGGTAATTAAAACAAAAGCGAGGAGCAAAATTAACGCTCCTAGCATTGAACTTAACCATGATACATATCAGAGCGATGAAATAGAACAAATTGTACCGGCAGAGACCATCATTGACGAACATCCAACTCTGTGGGATCATGAGGGTGCACTTGAAGAAGTTGATGTGCAATTTATCAATCATGAACTTAATCAAAATGAACTTGATCGTGAAGGTGCACTTAATGATGAACTTGATCTAGCTTCAGACTCAAATGAAGAAGAAGAAGAAGACGAATATGCATTTATTGAAGATGATATCGAAGATGATTCTGAAGATGATGACTTAGAAGACGAGAAGTTATTTGTCTTATTATATATGGAAATATGTAGTAGAACTCACAAATTTATTTTGTTTAAGTATTTGAATATTATACCATTTTGTTAAGTTACTCTATATTTGACTTATTTTTCGCACATCAAACCAATTTGCATTTTACACTAAATTTGACTTATTTTGCTAAGGTGATCTTTTCTGATCTTGCCCTCTCTGTCTTCCTTGAAGTTAGGTAATTTTCTTACCTTTTAATGAGAAGGTTGCTTTACTGTTTCAGTTGATTTTTAATTCTTTGAAATTTCTATTCGAATTCTTCTATGATGTTAGATATTATATTTCACTAATGACATTTGTTCTTTTTATGATATGTATAGATGTCTAGTGGTCGGTCTAACCGTGGTAGAGGAGGACGCACGAATCAAGGTGGGGGCCGATCCAGGGGTGGGGGCCGATCTAATGACCTAATAACTCCTTCACCAACCATGCATGGTGTAACAATGACTCCAACACCTAATATTTCCCCACTTTCTTCGTCTTAATCCAATGCTCATGTGCTACTGGAGGAGGAACAAGGTGCTACCATCCAACCTGAAGATGTCCCCCAAGATTTATATCGTGGTCAACCTTGGGGCAAGGATCCTATAGATGGTAAAAGATGGATTTATCTGGTCAATGATGATTCGTAAGTATTAATTTCCATTTAGTTATGCTATTTAATTTTTTTTCAAGTATATTTGTCATCAATGCTTTGAAGTTCAAATACTTGTTGGAATGTGCAGATTTTACCCTGTAGTGGACGTTGTCAGGGAGATAACAACGATCATTCATGAAAAATATACTGGGCCATATATCAATTGGAAAAAAACTCCTCAGCAAGTCAAGGGGATGTGGTTCGAGGAATGGGCGGTATGTAAATAAGGAATGGGCGGTTTGTTTCATCACTTATACATTTACTCTTCTTTGAACTGTTTATTTTGTCTCATCACTTATACTTTTACTTTACTTTGTCCCTTGTATCTAGAAATCCTAGAAATGGCTAGACCAACATGACAAACAAATTAAGAAAAATTGGAATAGAAAGGCTAGTCACCGACTTTGAGGATTGATGTAGGGTGTGCACCATGGAGTGGAGAAAGGTCTTGACCCACCGTTGTGGATTCCTGAAGAGGTTTTGAATCAATTGAAAGAGATATGGAACAGTGAGGAATTTAAGATAAAAGGAGAGCAAGCCAAAAAGAATCGAGCATCTGCTAAGGGTGGCACTATACACAGCTGTGGCTCTGTTCCTGTAACAGAGCATAAAAGGAGGATGGTAAAATATTAAATTGATTGAAATTTGTTACACTACAGAAAACATGTTATTTTCCTGCAGTTATTTAGTGGCGGGTAAGTTAAACCGTCACAAAATGACACACTTTGTTATAGTTTACGACCTGCCAGTATATAAATTTAATTTATAACCCTTTTTGTTAATTTGTTGCTATCAAACTGCAAAATAAATTATTATTATTTAATTTATTATTATTTTTTTGCCTATCCTGACGCATTGCAGCCGTAACAAAATCACCAGTAAAATTTCCAAAAGCTTTGTTTCGCATGTTCCCTCGTCTCTTCTTTCAGTTCGCTCCCTTTTGCCTCATTCTTCTCCACTTTGGCAATTCTCTTCTTCACCATCGACGGCTTTGTTGAGCCACCACCGCAACATCACCGCTCCACCGATCTCTCCGTCATCCTACGTCGCGTTATCATAGTTTCCAGATGCAGCATTCGCAAGAACAAATTCGTCAATTTCGTCGGTACGTCTCTCACAGAGTTGCTTCCAAATACACTTGGATTTAGATTTGGATTTTGGATTTGTATTGTCTGTTGATGCAAAAAAGGAATGAATAGGACCATTCGTTGTATTTGATTTATATGCTGTGAGCGTTCTGTCGAAAATGGCGGTGCTTAGCTTAACGAGAGAGAAAATTTGGTAGTTGGTTTATATGCTGTGAGCGTTCTGTCGAAAATGGCGGTGCTTAGCTTAACGAGAGAGAAAATTTGGTAGTTGATTTATATGCTGTGAGCGTTCTGTCAAAAACGGCGGTGCTTAGCTTAACGAGCGTTCAATCCATGGTTGTTTTCTTTTCTTGCTTTCCTAAAAGGGAAAAAAATTATTGGTCTGACATAATGTCGAAATGTGTTTTTTTCTCAAAAACAATTATTTGTAAAATTCTAAAACACTGTATCTAATTAAATTTTATTGTATGTATAGGGCTGTTGAAAATTTTTGCCACTGAAATATGCATAGCAACTGCTTGATTTCAACAATGCAGGGATTCGATGCTTGAAACTCTGCCCAATGTTGAAAATCTAAACAAAGCCCTCTGTTTCCCTCCTAAGCCCCAATTCAACAATACACCTGGTGATCATTCTTTCTTAGATGCTGCTACTTTAGTGTAAACTAGTATTTCAAAATTCAAGAAGCACAAAATATCTCAAAATACGTTTTCTTTCCATTCCATTAGGTGGATTGCAGAAAGATATTGCAGCTTCAAAGTTTGTTGACTTTGTTTCATGCAACTCAAAATATGAAGATTGCCTGGACGTAGAGCCAGCAGAGGTGAGAAATGTTTTGTCTAGTAATTAAAAAGGTGTTTTGTCCATAACTTGTCTGCATTTCCACATTTAACGAGGAAAGCATCCCTGTCCTGTTCTCTGGTTTGGGGCTTTCATCTAACTTCAATTGGGAAGTAGAAACCACTAAAAGCTAAAGTCATAAATGACCTTAGTCACCAAACCATTTGCATTTTAATCCAATATTGTAATTTAGCAAAGTGATCTGCAAGACACGTGTAATGCAATAATTTGGGTTATTTATAGGAGCAATTTTTTATTCATTGTTATGATGATATTATTATGTGTGTTAAATTTTCTGTGTTATTTAGCGATTGCTTCATCATCTAGTTCCACCAGACCTGTATGTCTGGACTTGGAACTTGGAACTTGGAAGGGTAAAGTTTTCTCCCAGATGAGTATTATTGTCTTCAGATTTTCATGATTGCAGCAACCATGTTTTCCACCAATTTCTATTAATTGATCTTCACAATACAGAATGAGCTTTAATAATCTCCCTTGTTGCTTTGTTTAGAATCTATTCAGTCTAGAGTCTAGACTTTTTGTTCTTGGTGTTTTTCATCTTAAATGCTTTTTTGTTCAAAAGCTTAACACTCTCTAGGGGGACCTTGCTAAATTTTCTGGTTCTTTGTTATCTTTACTGTTGTTGTTTTGTTATCTTTATTGTGAAGATGGGGCTACATCACTTGTCCTATTCCTATACTTAGCTTTCTTTATTTCTCTTTTTTTAGAGTTCCAAATATTTGAAATGAGTAACGTAATTCTTTATTTTCTCTTTAAGGCAACGCCGGTCAAACTCCTGGACCCTTTTGAGCAGAGCAGTATAGATGAGGGAACACATCAACAGTCATCTCTTGAGGAATCTATACTACTGGATCTTGAGATGGCAATTGCACAGGTGAAGCATTGATTGAGAACTGAAATATGCATAGCAACTGCTTGATTTCAATATTTATCTTTGCTAATTCTTCTGTTTCACCTGACCAGTTCACTGAGAAGACTCGCCTTTGTTTCCGTGATGCCCTCTACTGACTCGCCAGAAACGCAACACTGCAGCATGTAGTGCAGGACCAGGATGGAGACCTTAACATGCAGAGGGAAATGGCGCAGACTGATCACAATGAAACAATGAGGTACTTCATTTGCAAATCTGTAAATTATCACTGTTTCTTTCAACTACTGCATATTAATGGTTAAACAGTAGCAAACATCATTTGCTTCTACTACATAAGCGAATGTTGTATCCTAAACAATTTCATGTTGCCCATGCATTTACTATAATTTGAATGAAAAGCATATAAGAAACTTACCTCATATATCTATAGTTCTGGATGACACTGCCACTGCCACTTATTATGGTTTAGCCTATACTGATACTTGGGTTCTTACTTCATAGCTCAATTTCTATTGAACCGAACCGACACTTATAAGTTGGTGTTTGGTATATGGAAATTTTAACCTTACAAGTACTTAAAAACTTACTTTTAAGATCTTTGAGTATAAGAATTATGAAAATTTTAAAACTTGTGTATAATGTATCCTAAAATGCATTTTACATCTACATATTCACATGCTATCAAGAGGAATTTAAACATATAGTAGCATATGTCAATGAATGTTATAATAATTCCTGAATATGTATTTCAGCTTGTTGCATGAATTTAAGCGATTATGATGTTTTGGTCTTGTTAATTTTAATTTTGGAATTCAGGTTGTTAGTGACTTTTTTTGAGTGCTTATTCCATAATAGTTGTGCTGGATAGTCTTTAGATTTTGCTGGGTAGTCTTTGGATTTTGAATACAGCGATTTTGTTTGCTTGATTTCAAATTAGCTAGATCCGGCTACTTTGCTTGGTTTATGGGAAAAGAGAGAATAGCTAAGGATTAGAGTGCTTGGTTTTGTGTTGTTTCTAGTGTTAAACCATAATTTAACTGAAGGGAGCTGCCTTAATTTAATTTGCTTTTGGAAAGTCATGGAGGAAATTCTTATAAGAGATGGAATTTTTTTTAAAATTTTAATTATGGCCCCACACTTGTGCTGTTTGGCATGATTCTTGGCTTTCCTAAGGATGATGAATTACATTGTGTTTGCGTCATTTCTTGTTTAACATTCTGAAGTATAGGGTTAGAGAGATTTGCTAGATTATGTTTTAAGCTCTGTTGTTTCTTGATTAAAAATTTATTCATGTCTTTTGTTTATGGGGCTCATATGCAATAACATTTTTTTGTTTATAGGAAAAACTTATTGAACTTGAGAATTAAGGGAAAATATCTATTCAAATTAGTGAGGAAGATTCTCTTGGGCAAGTGTTTGGAAAGGAACATCTCGAGAAAGTTCGAGGTTTAGGTAGATCTTTCTTTTTTTGGTTGAATAGGTAGATCACTATTTAATTATATATAATATTTATTGTATTTATAATAATGCTTATAATTTTTATTTCTCCAATATTGTAGGAGGCTAGGTAGACCTTTTGGAGGTTTTGAAAGAAGCACTTGTCATTTTGTAATGAAATAGTTTTTTAGTTTTAAAAACAAATATTTTAGTAATAGGGAATATTAGAGGAAAGAAACCTATGATAATTTTTGTATCTATTTTGAGTATTATATATAAGTACTTTTATTTGTTTTGAGTATTTTATATTTGTATCTATTTTGAGCATTAATAAGTTATTATTAGTAATTTATTTTCTAAAAATATATGTTATTTTTTAAAAAATAAAACATGATGATTCCTAACGGTTAAAAACCGTCACTAATTTATAGTCATTTTCTGGCGGGCACCAACTGTCACAAACTTACCAAACATTTTATGGCAGTTGGTAGCCGTCACAAATTTAGCTTTCTTTTTGTGACGGTTAAGAGACCGTCAAAAAATTACATACAGTTTTGTGGCATTTGTTCCAGCGGTTGGTTGGAATCGTCAAAAAATTACATTGTGACACGTTAATTTGCGACAGATTGTGATCCGCCACAAAATAACAAAATTAAGCGTCACTAAAAAACACATTTTTTGTAGTGTTAGTTTATTTAATGATTTTTTGGATTTTAATTATTCGATCAACAAACCATTATTTTGTGATAATGGTAGAGGCAAGAATTGGGGAGAGAACCTACATGTTTTGACTTATTTAAGCGCACTCATACAAGGAAAGAAAACGGTGAATTTCTTGACCAAAGATCTGCAGATGCATATGTAAGTATATAAATTCATATTATATGACAAATTTATTTTGTTACTGTTTCTGGACTGGTTCTGTTCCTGGCTTGACTGTTTTTGAATTCGTTTTATTGGTCAGATTCATTGAATACATAAACTTAACTAGGTCACCTAAACTAGGTCTCCTAGACTGAGCTTGATAGAGAAATCCTAGACTAGGCTGTTGGGTTGATATCAACTTTGTGTATAATCTCTATTAGATTTAACTATTTATTGAATGCATTTCATCATGTTTTTGCCACTTTTTGGGCTGACTAAAATGGGGTTGATAACATTGAGTTTTGTGATGATTTCATTGTATTTTGGCCACATTTTTTCACTATTTTGGGGCTGATTCAAATGATGTTGGTACCATTAAAGTTTGTCACGATTGGTTAGATTTTTGGCTATCTTGTTTCATTGTTCTATGGGCTAATTAAAAACATGGGGTTGTTTTGATTTATGGCTATCTTGCTTAGTATTTTAGCTTATGTAAGTGAATTTTTTGGGCTGATTCAAATGAATTTTTTTTTTGTTTTTTGTTTCATGTAATATGCTATTGGGTTTTCTTTGTGGTGTGGGATTTCTTTAAATGAACCTAGGCATTAGCTCTTCCAAATTCTATCCCCTTGGTGGTTGGGCTTGATAGGCTTTGTGATATTATACTTTGATTGAGCATTGATTTTAGACAAAAAATTATATTGGACGGGATGTCAACTTAAATTGAAATCTTGCCTTTTATATGTCATTTGGTTTAGTTGAGTCTCTCTTAAGTGGTGGATCCTTATTATGATCATGATTAATGGTATTGAACATGATAGATTATAATTTGTCAATTATTTTTAATATGCAGGCTGAATATGCAAGAATCAAGTCATCTAGATCTTCTCAACCACCCGTTGATGGTGCATCCAATGATACAATTTCTCTGAATGAAGAGACAGTAATTTGGTTAGAGGTGGTGGGAGGTAAAGATAATAAATAAGGGTCGTGTTTTTGGTCTTGGATCAACGGCAAATGAAATTGGTAGCTCATCAACTGGGGCTTCTACTTCACAAGCTAGTGAGCTTCATCCTCTATTCCAAGAGGAGATAGATAAGCGGGTGGCACAGAAAACTGAAGTCTTAGAAGCAGTAAATGCTAGTCTGAAACAAACAGTTGATGAGCAAAAAGAAGTGATAGCTGGCTATAATGATAAGTTTGCAGAATATGATCGTTTGTTTGGGCAATTATTTTCCAAGTTTCAAGGAAACCAAGGTACACCAAGCGACAATTCCTAAGGATGCCCACATGATCAAGTAGAAAGATTTGATATTATGCATATGACATTAATGTTGACATATATTTATGTTTTTAGACTTTTAACATAGCCTTTTGGATGGATGTTTTCCAAGTTTCAAGGAAACCAAGGTACACGAAGCGACAATTCCTAAGGATGTGCCAACATGATCAAGTAGAAATATTTTATATTATGCATATGACATTAATGTTGACATATATTTTATGTTTTTAGACTTTTAACATACTCTTTTGGATGGATGTATAACCTTTCAATAGCTGTTAGAATTTTAGACTTTTGTGTATGTGTTTTAAATGTGTAGAACCTTTTGGATGGTGTTTCAAATGTGAACTTTATGTTTTAATATGTTATGTAGTTTTATTACTTAATTGTGTATTTTATTATCTATTTCAATTTGAAAGTTTTTTTTATAAAAAAGATTATTTTCACCACAGAGACGGAATTTAGCCACAGTTAATCCATCCAAAAATCCCATCTCTATTCCGTCTGTAATCAAACTTCTTCAATATATGCTTAGAGACGGTTTAGAGACGGAACCGTCCTGAATCTATCTCTATTCCGTCTCTGATTTAGTTGCTTTAATATATCGTTAGAGACGGTTTAGGGACAGAAATTTACTTAATCCATCTCTATTCCGTCTCTGATTAAGGTTCTTTAATATATCGTTAGAGACGATTTAGAGACGGAAAATCACTTAATCCATCTCTATTCCGTCTCTGATTAAGGTTCTTCAAGATATCGTTAGAGACAGTTTAGAGACGGAAATGCACTTAATCCATCTCCATTCCGACTCTGATTAAGGTTCTTTAAGATATCGTTAGAGACGGTTTAGAGACGGAAATACACTTAATCTATCTCTATTCTGTCTCTATTTAAGTTTCTTTAACATATCGTTAGAGACGGTTTAGAGACGGAAAAAGCACTTAATCCATCTCCATTCCGTCTCTAATTAATTTTCTTTCATATATTGTCCGAGACGGTTTAGAGACGGAAGTTATAGAGACGGACTGAAAAATTCCGTCTCTAACAATTTGCGACGCGCTGAACAAAGACGGAACGCGTTGCGTCTCTAAGGTGTTTAGAGACGGAAATTTACCTACATGGAGACGGAATTTTCCGTCTCAAAATTGCATTTTTCTGGTAGTGAACCAAACTTAAATTTGCCGCAATATCTTAATGAACTCATCATTTTAATTCCTAATGACTCAACATGAACCAGGCTCTGATACCACTTGTTGGGAAAATCCCCCGAATACATAAAACTTAATTTATCCACATGTAGTTTCATCATGTCAAATCATCAAGAAAATAAATTTTAAACCGGAAGCGGAAGCGTACATGAATTCATAAGAGTTCTTCGGTCTTGCGGCTATAGGTCTTCCAAATTAGTAAGCATGATTTTAAGAGACTAGGGTTTCTCTCTTTTCTGGTGATGGGATTACAGAAAAGAATCACACTTATAATTTGGGGACCATAACCCTAATATAGTTGGAATCCTAATTGGAGTAGGAGTCCCAATTTCTAATTCAGCCCATCATAGAATTAGAAATCATATGAGAGTATCTACACATATAGGCCCATACTTTACCACATAGTTTAAGCCCAATAATACTTAACCAAATTAGATAACTTTTAATTTGGGCCAGACACTTTTCTAATGATAGCATTTGACATACAATATCTTATTTAATATATATAAGTCCATAAATACCTAACAGTTTTCAAAACACTCATTGGCGAAAACTGATTAACAAGAAAATCAACTTTTCGAAACACTCATTGGCGAAAACTGATGAATATCAAGTTTTCGAAACACTCACCGGCAAAAACTGATGAATATCAATTTTTCAAAACACTCACCGGCGACAACTGATGAATATCTAGTTTTCGAAACACTCATTGGTGAAAACTGATGAATATCTAGTCTTCGAAACACTCACCGGGGAAAACTGATTAAAATCATGTTTTCGAAACACTCATCGGCGATTACTGAATAACAAGAAAATCAAGTTTTAGACACACTCATCGGTGAACACTGATGAATATCAAGTCTTCAAAACTTTCAGCGGCGAAAACTAATAAATATCAAGTATTCGAAACACACATCTGCAAAAACGGATCAATATCAAGTTTTCGAAACACTCATTGGCAAAAACTGATTAACAAGAAAATCTAGTTTTCGAAACACTCATTGGCGAAAACTGATGAATATGAAGGTTTCGATACACTCACCGGCGAAAATTGATGAATATCTAGTTTTCGAAACACTCATCGATGAAAACTGATTAACAAGAAAATCAAGTTGTCGAAACCCACATTGGCGCAAACTGATGAATATCAAGTTTTCGATTTACTCACCGGCGAAAATTGATGAATATCAAGTTTTCGGAACCCTCATCGGCGAAAACTGATTAACAAGAAAATCAAATTTTTGAAAGAATGATTGGCGAAAAATGATGAATATCAAGTTTTCGAAAAACTCACCGGAAAAAAATGATGAATATCAAGTTTTCGAAACACTCATCGGGGAAAACTAATTAGCAAGAAAATCATGTTTTTGAAACACTCATTTGCGAAAACTGATGAATATCAAGTTTCCGAAACACTCACCGGTGAAAACTGATGAATATCAAGTTTTCGAAACACTCATCGGCGAAAACTGATTAACAAGAAAATCAAGTTTTCGAAACACTCATTTGCGAAAACTATTGAATACCAAGTTCTTGAAACAATAATTGGCGAAAACTGATGAATATCAAGTTTTCAAAACACTCATCGGGGAACACAGATTAACAAGAAAATCACGTTTTCGAAAGACTCATCGGCGACAACTGATGAATATCAAGTTTTCGAACAACTCATCGGCGAAAACTGATGAATATCAAGTTTTCAAAACACTAATCATCAAAAACTGATTAACAAGAAAATCATGTTTTCGAAACACTCATTAGCGAAAACTGATGAATAACAAGTTTTCGAAACACTCATCGGCGAAAACTGATTTACATGAAAATTAAGTTTTCCAAACACTCATTGGCGAAAACTGATGAATATCATGTTTTCGAAACACTCACGGGCGAAAACTAATCAACCAAAAAATCAAGTTTTTCAAACACTCATTGGCGAAAACTGATGAATATCAAGTTTCTAAAAACACTAACCGGCGAAAACTTATGAATATCTAGTTTCGAAACACTCAGCGGCGAAAACTAATTACTATCAGGATTTCGAAACACTCACTGGTGAATAATGATTAGCAAGAAAATCACGTTTCCGAAACAGTAATTGGTGAAAACTGATGAATATGAAGTTTTCGAAATACTCACCAGCGAAAATTAATGAATATCAAGTTTTTGAAGCACTCACCAGCGAAAACTGATTAACAAGAAAATCAAGTTTTTGAAGCACTCATTCGCGAAAACTAATAAATATCAAGTTTTCGAAACACTCACCGGCGAAAACGGATGAATATCAAGTTCTCGAAACACTCATGGGCAAAAACTGATAAACAAGAAAATCAAGATATTGAAACACTCATTGGCAAAAACTGATGAATATCAAGTTTCCAAAACACTAATGGGCGAAAACTGATGAATATTAAGTTTTTGAAACACTCATCGGCGAAAACTGATTAACAAGAAAATCAAGTTTTCGAAACACTCATTGGTGAAAACTGATGAATATCAAGTTTTTGAAAAGCTCACCGGCGAAAATTGATGACTATCAAGTTTTCGAAACACTCATCGGCGAAAACTGATTAACAAGAAAATCAAGTTTTCGATACACTCAAGGGCGAAAACTGATGAATATCAATTTTCGAAACACTCATCGGTGAAAACTGATTTACAAGAAAATCAGGTATTTGAAACCCTCATTGGCAAAAACTAATGAATATCAAGTTTTCGAAACACTCATCGGCGAAAACCGATCAACAAGAAAATCAAGTTTTTGAAACACTCATTGGCGAAAACTGATGAATATCCAGTTTCCGATACACTCACCCTCGAAAACTGATGAATATCTAGGTTTTGAAACACTGACCGGTGGAAACTAGTTACTATCAGGCTTTCGAAACACTCATTGGCGAATACAGATTAGCAAGAAAATTAAGTTTTCGAAACACCCATTGGCGAAAACTAATGAATATCATGTTTTCGAAACATTCACCAGCGAAACCTGATGAATATCATGTTTTCGGAACACGCATCGGCGAAAACTGATTAACAAGAAAATCAAGTTTTCGAAACACTCATTTGTGAAAATTGATGAATATCATGTTTTCGAAACACTCACCGGCGAAAACTAATGACTAACAGTTTTCGAAACACTAACCGACGAAAACTGATGAATATCACGTGTCCAAAACACTCATCGGAGAAAACTGATTAAGAAGAAAATCAAGTTTTCGAAACACTCATTGGTGAAAACAGATGAATCTCTTGTTTTAGACACACTCGCAGGTAAAAATTGATGAATATCAAGTTTTCGAAACACTCATCGGCGAAAACTTATTAATATCAAGTTTTCAAAACACTCATCGACAACTATTGAATAACAATAAAATCAAGTTTTTGAAACACTCATTGGCGAAAACTGATGAATATCAAGTTTTCGAAACACTCACCGGCGAAAACTGTTGTATATCTAGGTTTCGAATCACTCACCGGTGGAAAATGATTACTATCAAGTTTTCGAAACACTCATTGGGGAATACTGATTAGCAAGAAAATCAAGTTTTTGAAACACGCATTGGTAAAAACTAATGAATATCATGTTTTCGAAACACTCACCAGCGGAAACTGATGAATATCATGTTTTCGAAACACTTATCGGCGAAAACTAATTAACTAGAAAATTAAGTTTTCGAAACTCTCATTGGCGAAAACTGTAACATCCGCCTCTTCGAGATGATGAATTAATTGTTTGTTAGATTAATTAAGTTATTGTATGTGTTTGACGCATTTAGAAGCATGTAGAATTGCATTAGCTAGAGTGACTAAGCTTAGTGGTACTTAGATGAAAGGAAAGACAAGTTTTAATGGAAATGGGACTCGGATGTAAATAAAAGTGATATGGGGATAACAAATTATAATTTTAGCCAAGGGTCATAGTAACTAACAAGATTTTGAACACTTCCCGCCAAATTGTGAAGGATAAAAACAGAGTTTCATCTAAGATCATGATGATTGCTAAGTGACCCTAGGGACATTATTGCCAAGTTTTATTAAATGACCATAAATTTATAGGGAGGTGATAGAGGGCAGCAGACACACCTCATTTGCACAAAACAAGAGAGAGAGAGAGAGCTAGACAGAAGGTGGAGAAAGCATGGAGGATTGGGATTGAAGAACTCGATTCCAACTTGGATAATCCATAGGAAAACATCTACACATCACAATAAACGTAATTAAGCTCAGAAACAAGGTAATCGTAGCTTCCTTCCTCTTATCTTCAAAATTCAAGGTTTTTGCTCAAATGGAGAAATTCTTGAATATGATGTTTTAAGCTGAAAGAGAGGATTAAAACTTGCATTTCTGAGTTTTTAGAACTTGAATGGATGCTTAGATGATGTTGCATGTATGCTTGGATGCTAGAAAATGGAAAATTGGTCATGGGTTTTGGGTGTATCTCCATATTGAAATTTAAGCATGAAAAACCATGTGTTTGAGCTGAAATTTTGATGGGTTTTGCTGTGAAAATGATAGGGATTAAGTTCCATTAAGTAAACTCCTTTGATTTTCAAGTGTGGGGCTTTAATCTGGTCAAAAAGATGTTTTTAAAACCATTTTTGCCCCACATTAGCCGGCTGATGTGTTCATAGTTTACCTAGAAAATTTTCCAGATTATGAACAGCCGGCTGATAGGTTTAAATTTTTCATAAATGTTCATGTTTTTGCCTAGAAACGTTCGTATTTTACCAAGCAAATTCCAGATTTGGAACAGCCGGCTGATGGCTTAAGAACAGCCGGTTGTTGTGCTTTTTAAGTGGCTGAATTAGCTCTCCAGAGAGCTATCAGCCGGCTGATAGGTCCTAACAACCGGCTGATAGGTCTCTGGAAAATTATATTCTTCAAAATTAATCGCCAATCAGTCGGCTGATGGCCCCCAATCATCCTGTTGATAGGCCCCTGTTTTGCACAGTGAACTTAATCACTTTAAATGATGTTTTAAGCACTTAATTTCATTCTCAAACATGATGCTCAATGATTTTAAAGTAATTTGAAATATGAATCAAGGGGAAATAACATAAAAAGAAAGAAAAGAGAGCTGAGTATTCAATGTACAAGTATCGGTAAAGAATGGGTCCATGATCGAATGACCAATTGTCGGTATGGGATGACTGTTGGGATTTCCATGGTTGTGTCACTATTTGGGATGGTAAAATATCCATTCGATTAAGAACGTAATTTTATAAAAATACCGTGTTGGTTGCCGAATTTTAAGCTAGTATGCCCTATGTGGCCATTCAAGAGCGACATGCTTAAAATTAGGGGAACCATGATTTGGACCAATTCTTTCTAGTATATGTATTTGTGAATAGCATATGACGGAGATGAATTGTTGACACTTAAGGAAAGATACCATGCATATAAATTGTTGATCCACAGGGAAAGACACAATGCATGCAATAGGTTGATTCTTAAGGGAAGACGCAATGAATCCTATGAATGTATGTCTTCAAGCAATTGAACAATTGATCCTCCAGGACAACATGATGAATCCTAGGTATAAGTGAATGTTATGGGAGGCAAATTGTTGATCCTTCGGGAAAGAAACAAATGGTCCTCTAATGATGATGTTATGAGGGACGAATTGTTGATCCTTCGGGAAAGACGCAAAAGGTCCTACAATGATGATGAATGTATGGATGTGTGCGACTGCTCGCGTTGCGGCACTCCCGATGCTTATATGTTTTATGAAATTAGGGCTAGATGCCCACATGTTTATTATGTGTTATTTCAGTACCCTTGAGATTATGAATGATGATGGTATGATGAAATGTTTTATGTATATTCATATTACTCTAGTTTATAATGTTTTGCAAAGATGTGGATGATACTATTCCATACCATACCAATTAATGGATTGAACAAGTGTTTTGAAATGATGTATCAAATGTTGCATTCACAAGAATACATGCTATGTTTTATTATGCTTCAAAGAAATGAATGATAATGCATCCATGTTTTAAATGTTATGAAATGTATGAGGAAATGCAGGGATTTTCTGTATGATGTGTATCAGATGCCTAGGTGCTTAGTCACATTGGTGGCCAAGCTGGAATGGAGGCATGATCCAGTACTGGGCTGGGTCGTAGTGATTAGTGATGTGATTGTACATGTAGTGACTTATCTGACGCCTTCTCAAGGAGCATGATCATGTAGTACATGTTTTCTTTTGTTTTTGGAATCCCCATTCCCTTGACTTTGTCCTTTAGTATCTTTTTGGAAAGGTTACAAAGTCCTAGTAATTACTATGTATAGGATGGGATGGAGGACATATGTTGGGTATGTATATGAATGATATGTAAGTAAAGACTAGAGTCTTTATCCACTAGTAGGTTAAGGGCTAAGATCTTAAGATGGTTGCTATCCTTAGATCTTCTCCCTTCATGGGACTCTAGCTTTGATGATGGATGGTATGTGTATTATATATGTTTATAGTAAATAGTAGGTTATGTAATGAAGATGCTTGTGTTAGTAACCTAAACCAACTCAACTTAATTAATTAACTTGGTAAAATTTTAAAAGAACTCGGGTAAGAAAAGCTAGTAACACACTAATTCATATCAACTATATACTAAAATGGACGTAGGGAATTGTGGTGTTACAGAAATTGATCAATATCAAGTTTTCGAAACACTCATCGGCGAAAACTGATTAAGAAGAAAATCAAGTTTTCGAAACACTCATTGGCGAAAACTTATGAATATCAAGTTTTCGAAACACTCACCGGCAAAAACTGATGAATATCATGTTTTCAAAACACTAATCGGCGAAAACTGATGAATATCAAGTTTTCAAAACACTCATTGTCGAAAACTGATGAATATCATGTTTCACAGACACTCTAAGAAGAAATTTAATTAATATCATGTGTTCGAAACACTCATCGGCAATTACTGAATAACAAGAAAATCAAGTTTACGAAACACTAATTGGGCAAAATTGATGAATATCATGTTTTGGAAACACTCATCGGCGAAAACAAATGAATATTAAGTTTTCGAAACACTCATTGGCGAAAATTGATTAACAACAAAACCAAGTTGTCGAAACACTCATTGGCGCAAACTGTTGAATATCAAGTTTTCGATACACTCACCGACGAAAACTGATGAATATCAAGTTTTCGGAACACTCATCGGTGAAAACTGATCAACAAGAAAATCAAATTTTTGAAAAAATGATTGGCGAAAAATGATGAATATCAAGTTTTCGAAACACTCACCAGCGAAAACTGATGAATATAAAGTACTCGAAACACTCATCGGTGAATATTGATTTACAAGAAACTCAAGCTTTCGAAACACTTATTGGCAAAACTGATGAATATCAAGTTTTGGAAGCACTCATCGGCGAAAACTGATGAATATCAAGTGTTCGAAACACTCACCGGCGAAAACTTATTAACAAGAAAATCAAGTTTACGAAACACTAGTTGTTGAAAACTGATGAATATCAGGTTTTTAAAACACTCACCGACGAAAATTGATGAATATCATGTTTTTGAAACAATCATTGGCGAAAATTGATTAACAAGAAAATCAAGTTTTCGAAACACTCATTGCAGAAAACTGATGAATATCAAGTTTTCGAAACACTAACCGGCGAAAACTGATGAATATCAAGTTTTCAAAACACTCATCGGCGAAAACTTATTAACAGGAAAATCAAGTTCTTGAAACATTCATTGGCGAAAACTAATGAATATCAAGTTTTCGAAACACTCACCGGCGAAAACTGATGAATATCAAGTTTTCGAAACACTCATCGGCAAAAACTAATTACCATGAAAATCAAGCTTTCGAAACAAAAATTGGCGAAAATTGATGAATATCAAGTTTTCGAAACACTCATCGGCGAAAACTGATTAGCAAGAAAATCAAGCTTTTGAAACACTCATTGGCAAAAACTGATCAATATCAAGTTTCCAAAACACTTATCGGCGAAAATTGATGAATATCAAGTTTCGAAACACTCATCGGCGAAAATTGATTAACAAGAAAATCAAGTTTTCGAAACACTCATTGGCATAAACTGATAAATATCAAGTTTCCGAAACACTAATCGGCGAAAACTGATGAATATCAAGTTTTCGAAACACTCATCGGCGAAAACTGATTAACAAGAAAATCAAGTTTTCGAAACACTCATTGGAAAAAACTGATGAATATCAAGTTTCCGAAACACTAATCGGCGAAAACTTATGAATATCAAGTTTTCGAAACACTCATCGGCGAAAACTTATTAACAAGAAAATCAAGTTTTCGAAACACTCATTGGAAAAAATTGATGAATATCAAGTTTTCGAAACGCTAATCGGCGAAAACTGATGAATATAAAGTTTTTGAAACACTCATCGGCGAAAACTGATTAACAAGTAAATTAAGATTTCCAAACATACATTGGCGAAAACTGATAAATATCAAGTTTTCGAAACACTTACCAGCGAAAACTGATTAACAAGAAAATCAAGTTTTGCAGACACTCATTGGAAAAAACTGATGAATATCATCTTTCCGAGACACTCACCGGCGAAAATTGATGAATGTAAAGGTTTCGAAACACTCACCGGTGAAAACTGATTACTATCAGGTTTTCGAAACACTCATTGGTGAATACTGATTATCAAGAAAATCAAGTTTTCGAAACACCCATTGGCGAAAATTAATGAATATCATGTTTTCGAAACACTCATCGGCGAAAACTGATGAATATCATGTTTTCGAAACACTCATCGGCGAAAACTGATTAACGAGAAAATTAAGTTTTCGAAACCCTCATTGGGGAAACTGATTTAGGAGAAAATTAAGTTTTCGAAACACTCATTGGCGAAAACTGATGTTAATCAAGTTTTCAAAACACTGCCCGACAAAAACTGATGAATATCAAGTTGTCGAAACACTAATTGGCGAAAACTGATCAATATCAAATTTTCGAAATACTCATTGGTGAAAATTGATGAATATCTAGTTTTCTAAACACTCACCGGCGAAAACTGATGAATATCAAGTCTCCGAAACACTCATCGGCGACTACTGAATAACAAGAAAATCAAGTTTTTGAAACACTCATTGACCAAAAATGATGAATACCAACTCTTAGAAACACTCATAGGCGAAAACTAATAAATATCAAGTTTTCAAAACACTCACCGGCGAAAATTGATCAATATCAAGTTTTCGAAACTCTCATCGACGAAATCTAATCAACAAGAAAATAATGTTGTCGAAACACTTAGTGGCGCAAACTGATGAATATCAATGTTTCGAAACACTCACCGGCGAATACTGATTAACAAGAATATCAAGTGTTTGAAACACTCCTTGGCGAAAACTGAAGAGTATCAAGTTTCTGAAACACTCACCGGCAAAAATAGACGAATATCATGTTTTTGAAACACAAATTGGCGAAAACAAATGAATATCAAGTTTTCGAAATACTCACCGGCGAAAACTGATGAATATCAAGTTTTCGAAACACTCATTCGCGAAAATTGATTAACAAGAAACTCAAGTTTTCGAAACACTCATCGGCGAAAATTGATTAACAAGAAACTCAAGTGTTCGAAACACTCATAAGTGAAAACTAATTAACAAGAAAATCAAGTTTTAAAAACATTAATTTGCAAAAACTGATGAATATCAAGTTTTGGAAACACTCGCCGGCGGAAACTGATGAATATCAAGTGTTCGAAACACTCATTCGCGAAAATTGATTAACAAGAAACTCAAGTTTTCGAAACACTCATAAGTGAAAACTAATTAACAAGAAAATCATGTTTTCAAAACATTAATTTGCGAAAACTGATGAATATCAAGTTTTCGAAACACTCGCCGGCGAAAACTGATGAATATCAAGTGTTCGAAACACTCATTCGCGAAAATTGATTAACAAGAAACTCAAGTTTTCGAAACACTCATCGGCGAAAATTGATTAACAAGAAATCAAGTTTTCGAAATACTCATTGGCGAAAACTGATGAATATCAAGTTTCCTAATCACTAATCGGCGAATACTGATGAATATCAAGTTTTCGACACACTCATCGGCGAAAATTGAATAACAAGAAAATCAAGTTTTCAAAACACTCATGGGCAAACACTGATGAATAGCAAGTTTCCGAAAAACTAATCGGCGAAAACTGATGAATATAAGTTTTCAAAACACTCATCGGCGAAAACTGATTAACAAGAAAATCAAGTTTTCGAAACACTCATTGGCGAAAACTGATGAATATCAAGTTTCCGAAACACTCACCGGCGAAAACTGATGAATATCATGTTTTTGAAACACTCATCGGCGAAAATTGATTAACAAGAAAATCATGTTTTCGAAACACTCATTGGTAAAAACTGATGAATATCAAGTTTTCGAAACACTCACCGGCGAAAACTGATGAAAATCAAGTTTTCGAAACACTCATCGGCGAAAACTGATGAATATCAAGTTTTCGAAACACTCATCGACGAAAACTGATTAACAAGAAAATCAAGTTTTTGAAACAGTCATTAGCGAAAACTGATGAATATCAAGGTTTTGAAACACTCACCAGCGAAAACTAATGAATATCAAGTTTTCGAAACACTCACCGGTGAAAACTGATGAATATCAAGTTTTTGAAACACTCATTGGCGAAAACTGATTAACAAGATAAATCAAGTTGTCGAAACACCCATTGGCGCAAACTGATGAATATCAAGTTTTTGATACACTCACTGACAAAAACTGATGAATATCAAGTTTTCGAAACACTCATCAGCGAAAACTGATTAACAAGAAAATCAAGTTGTCGAAATGCTCATTGGCTTAAACTGATGAAGATCAAGTTTTCGATACACTCACCGGCGAAAATTGATGAATATCAAGTTTTCGGAACATTCATCGGCGAAACTAATTATCAAGAAAATCAAAGTTTCAAAAAATTCAATGGCGAAAACTGATGAATATCAAGTTTTCGAAACAATCACCGGCGAAAACTGATGAATATCAAGTTTTCGAAACACTCATCGGCGAAAATAGATTAAGCAGAAAATCAAGCTTTCGAAACACTCATTGGCAAAAACTAATGAATATGAAGTTTTCGAAACAGTAATCGGCGAAAACTGATGAATATCAAGTTTTAGAAACACTGACCGGCAAAAACTAATGAATATCAAGTTTTCGAAACACTCAATGGCGAAAACTGATGAATTTCAAGTTTTCGAAACACTCATCGGTGACTACCGAATTACAAGAAAATCAAGTTTTCGAAACACTCATTGGCGAAACTGATGAATATCATGTTTTCAAAACACTCACCGGGGAAAAGTAATGAATATCAAGTTTTCGAAACACTCATTGGCGAAAACTAATCAATATCAAGTTTTCGAAATACTCATCGGCGAAAACTGATAAACAAGAAAATCAACTTTTCGAAACACTTATTGGCAAAAACTGATGAATATCAAGTTTTCGAAACACTCATCGACAAAAACTGATTAACAAGAAAATCAAGTTTTCGAAACACTCATTGGCGAAAACTAATGAATATCAAGTTTTCGAAACACTCATCGGCAAAAACTGATTAACAAGAAAAACAAATTTTCGAAACACTCACCGGCGAAGTAATGAATATCAAGTTTTCGAAACACTCGTCAGTGAAAACTGATTAATATCAAGTTTTCGAAACAGTCATTGGCAAAAACTGATGAATATCAAGTTTTCGAAAAACTCATCGGTGACTACCGAATAATAAGAAAATCAAGTTTCCGAAACACTCAATGGCAAAACTGATGAATTTCAAGTTTTTGAAACACTCACCGGCGAAAAATGATGAATATCAAGTTTTCCAAAACACTCACCGGCGAAAGCAGATGAATATCAAGTTTTTGAAACACTCATAGGCAGAAATTGATTAACAAGAAAAACAAGTCTTCGAAACACTCATCGGCGAAAATTGATTAACAAGAAAATCAAATTTTCGAAACACTCATTGGCAAAAACTGATGAATATCAAGTTTCCGAAACATTCATCGGCGAAAACTGATGAAAATCAAGTTTTCGAAACACTCATTGGCGAACAGTGATTAACAAGAAAATCAAGTTTTCGAAACACCCATTGGCGAAAACTAATAATTATCATGTTTTCGAAACACTCACCAGCGAAAACTGTTGAATATCGAGTTTTCGAAACACTCGTCGGCGAAAACTGGTAAACAAGAAAATCAAGTTGTCGAAACACTCACCGTTGAAAACCTTTTAACAAGAAAATCAAGTTTTCGAAACACTCATTGGCAAAAACTGATGAATATCAAGTTTTCCAAACACTAATCGGCGAAAAGTGATGAATATCAAGTTTTCAAAACACTCATCGGCGAAAATAGATTAACAAGATAATCAAGTTTACAAAACTCTCATTGGCGAAAACAGATGAATATCAAGTTTTCGAAACACTCATTGGCGAAAACTGATGAATATCAAGTTTTCGAAACAATCGGCGGTAAAAACCGATTAACAAGAAAATTAAGTTTTCGAAACACTCATTGGCGAAAACTGTTGAATATCAAGTTTTCGAAACACTCATCGGCGAAAACTGATGTATATCAAGTTTTCAAAACACACATCGACAAAAATTAATTAACAAGAAAATCAAGTTTTCGAAACACTCATTGGAGAAAACTGATAAATATCAAGTTTTAGAAACACTCATCGATGAAAACTAATGAAAACCAAGTTTTTGAAACACTCATCGGCGAAAACTGATCAATATCATATTTTCGAAACACTCATCGGCGTAAACTGATTAGCAAGAAAATTAAGTTTTCGAAACACTCATTGGCGAAAACTAATGAATATCAAGTGTTTGATACACTCACCGACGAAAACTGATGAAAATCAAGTTTTCGAAACACTCATCAGCGAAAACTGATTAACAAGAAAATCAAGTTGTCGAAATGCTCATTGGCTTAAACTGATGAATATCAAATTTTCGATACACTCACCGGCGAAAATTGATGAATATCAAGTTTTCGGAACATTCATCGGCGAAACTAATTATCAAGAAAATCAAAGTTTCAAAAAATTCAATGGTGAAAACTAATGAATATCAAGTTTTCGAAACAATCACCGGCGAAAACTGATGAATATCAAGTTTTCGAAACACTCATCGGCGAAAATAGATTAAGCAGAAAATCAAGCTTTCGAAAGACTCATTGGCAAAAACTAATGAATATCAAGTTTCCTAAACAGTAATCGACGAAAACTGATGAATATCAAGTTTTAGAAACACTGACCGGCAAAAACTAATGAATATCAAGTTTTCGAAACACTCAATGGCGAAAACTGATGAATATCATATTTTCGAAACACTCATCGGTGACTACCGAATTACAAGAAAATCAAGTTTCCGAAACACTCAATAGCGAAACTGATGAATATCAAGTTTTAGAAATACTCACCGCCGAAAACTAATGAATATCAAGTTTTCGAATCACTCATCGGGGAAAGCAGATCAATATCAACTTTTTGAAACACTCATTGGTGAAAACTAATTAACAAGAATATAAAATTTTTGAAATACTCATTGGCGAAAACTGATCAACATCAAGTTTTCGAAACACTCATCGGCAAAAACTGGTTAACAAGAAAATCAAGTTTTTGAAACACTCATTGGTGAAAATTGATGAAGATCAAGTTTTGGAAACACTCATCGGCGAAAACTGATTAACAAGAAAATCAAATTTTCGAAACACTCACCGGCGAAGTAATGAATATCAAGTTTTCGAAACACTCGTCAGTGAAAACTGACTAATATCAAGTTTTCGAAACACTCATTGGCGAAAACTGATGAATATCAAGTTTTCGAAACACTCATCGGTGACTACCGAATTATAAGAAAATCAAGTTTCCGAAACACGCAATGGCAAAACTGATGAATATCAAGTTTTTGAAACACTCACCGGCGAAAAATAATGAATATCAAGTTTTCCAAAACACTCACCGGCGAAAGCAGATGAATATCAAGTTTTTGAAACACTCATAGGCAGAAATTGATTAACAAGAAAAACAAGTTTTCGAAACACTCATCGGCAAAAATTGATTAACAAGAAAATCAGGTTTTCGAAACACTCATTGGCAAAAACTGATGAATATCAAGTTTTCGAAACATTCACCGGCGAAAACTGATGAATATCAAGTTTTCGAAACACTCATTGGCGAACACTGATTAACAAGAAAATCAAGTTTTCGAAACACCCATTGGCGAAAACTAATGATTATCATGTTTTCGAAACACTCAGCAGCGAAAACTGTTGAATATCGAGTTTTCGAAACACTCGTCGGCGAAAACTGATAAACAAGAAAATCAAGTTGTCGAAACACTCACCGTTGAAAACCTTTTAACAAGAAAATCAAGTTTTTGAAACACTCATTGGCAAAAACTGATGAACATCAAGTTTCCGAAACACTAATCGGCGAAAACTAATGAATATCAAGTTTTCAAAACACTCATCGGCGAAAACAGATTAACAAGATAATCAAGTTTACAAAACTCTCATTGGCGAAAACAGATGAATATCAAGTTTTTGAAACACTGACCGGCAAAAATTTATGAATATCAAGTTTTCGAAACACTCATCGCCGAAAACTGATTAACAACAAAATCAAGTTTTCGAAACACTCATTGGTGAAAACTGATGAATATCTAGTTTTCGAAACACTCACTGGCAAAAACTGATTAATATCAAGTTTTTGAAACACTCACTGGCGAATACTGATTAACAAGAAAATCAAGTTTTCGAAACGCCCATTGGCGAAAACTAATGATTATCATGTTTTCGAAATACTCACCGGCGAAAATTGAGGAATATCGAGTTTTCGAAACACTCAACGGCGAAAACTGATTAACAAGAAAATCAAGTTGTCAAAACACTCATTAGCGCAAACTGATGAATATCAAGTTTTCGAATCACTCACGGGCGAAAACTAATGAATATCAAGTTTTCGAAACACTCATTGTCGAAGACTGATTAACAAGAAAATCAAATTTTCGAAAAATTCATTGGCGAAAACTGATGAGTATCAAGTTTTCGAAACACGCACCGGCGAAAACTGATGAATATCAAGTTTTTGAGACACTAATCGGCAAAAACTTATTAACAAGAAAATCAAGTGTTCGAGACACTCATTGGCGAAAACGGATGAATATCATGTTTCCGAAACACTCACCGGTGAAAACTAAGGAATATCAAGTTTTCGAAACACTCACCGGCGAAAACTGATGAGTATCAAGTTTTCGGAACACTCATCGGCAAAAACTAATTAACAAGAAAATGGAGTTTTCGAAACAATCATTGGTGAAAGCGGATGAATATCGAGTTTTCGAAACACTCATCGGCGAAAACTAATTAACAAGAAAATCAAGTTTTCGAAACACTCACCGGCGAATTAAGGAATAGCAAGTTTTCGACACACATGTCAGCGAAAACTGATCAATATCAAGTTTTCGAAACACTCATTGGCGAAAATTTGTTAACAATAAAATAAAGTTTTCAAAACACTCATTGGCGAAAACTGATGAATATCAAGTTTCTGAAACACTCACCGACGAAAACTGATGCATATCAAGTTTTCAAAACACTCATCAGCGACTACTGAATAACAAGAAAATCAAGTTTTCGAAACACTCATTGGCGAAAACTGATGAATATCAAGTTTTCGAAACACTCACCGGCAAAAACTAATGAATATCAAGTTTTCAAAACACTCATCGTCGAAAACTGATTAACAAGAAAATCAAGTTTTCGAAACACTCATTGGTGAAAACTGATCAATATCTAGTTTTCGAAACACTCACCGGCGAAAACAGATGAATATCACATTTTCGACACACTAATCGGCGGAAATTGATTAACAAGAAAATCATGTTTTCGTAACACTCATTGGCGAAAACTGATGAATATCAAGTTTTTGAAACACTCACTGGCGAAAACTAATGTATATCAAGTTTTTGAAACACTCATCGGCGAAAACAGATCAATATAAAGTTTTCGAAACCCTCATTGGCGAAAACTGATCAACAAGAAAATCAAGTTTTTGAAACACACATTGGCGAAAATTGATAAATATCAAGTTTCCGAAACACTAATCGGCGAAAACTGATGAATATCAAGTTTTCGAAACACTCATCGACGAAAAACTAATGAATATCAAGTTTTTGAAACACTCAATGGCGAAAACTGATCAATATCAAGTTTTCGAAACACTCATTGGCGAAAACTGATGAAGAAGAAAATCAAGTTTTCCAAACACTCATTGGCGAAAACTGGTGAATATCAAGTTTTCAAAACAGTAATCGGCAAAAACTGATGAATATCCAACATTCGAAACACTCATAGGCGAAAACTGATTAACATAAAAATCAAGTTTTCGAAACAATCATTGGCGAAAACTGATGAATATCAAGTTTTTGAAACACTTACCGGCAAAAACTGATGAATATCATGTTTCCGAAATACTCAATGGCGAAAACTGATGAATATCAAGTTTCCAAAACACTCATTGGCGAACAATGATGAACATCAAGATTTCGAAACACTCACCGGCGATAACTGATCAACAAGAATATCAAGTTTTCGAAACACACATTGGCGAAAACTGATGAATATCAAATATTCGAAACACTAATCGGCGAAAGATGATCAATATCAAGATTTCGAAACACTCAGCGGTGACTACCGAATAACAAGAAAATCAAGTTTTTGAAACACTGATTGGCCAAAACTGATGAATATCAAGTTTTCGAAACAATCACCGGCGAAAACTGATGCATATCAAGTTTTCAAAACACTAATTGGCGAAACTGATGAGTATCAACTTTTTGAAACACTCACCGGCGAAAACTGATGAATATCAAGTTTTCGAAACACTCACTGGCGAAAACTGATGAATATCAAGTTTTCGAAACAGTCGACAGTGAAAACTGGTTAACAAGAAAATCAGATTTTCGAAACAATCATTGGCGAAAACTGATGAATATCAAGTTTTCGAAACACTAACCAGCGAAAACTGATGAATATCAAGTTTTTGAAACAGTCATCGGCGAAAACTGATAAACAAGAAAATCAAGTTTACGAAACACTCATTGGCAAAAATTGATGAATATCAAGTTTTTGAAACACTCACTGGCGAAAACTGATTAACAAGAAAATCAAGTTTTCGAAACACTCATTGGTGAAGTAACGAATATCAAGTTATCGAAACACTCATTAGCGAAAACTAATCAATATCAAGTTTTCGAAACACTCATTGGCGAAAATTAGTTAACAAGAAAATCAAGTTTTCGAAACACTCATTGGCAAGAACTGATGAATATCATGTTTCTAAAACACTCACCGGCGAAAACTGTTGAATATCAAGTTTTCGAAACATTCAACGGCGAAAACTACTGTATATCAAGTTTTCAAAACATTCATCGGCGAAAACTGATTAACAAGAAAATCAAGTTTTCGAACACTCATTGGTGAAAACTGATGAATATCTAGTTTTCGAAACACTCACCGGCGAAAACTGATAAATGTCATGTTTTCGAAACACTCAATGGCGAACACTGATTAAGCAGGAAATCAAGTTTTCGAAACACTCACTGGCGAAAAATGATGATTATCAAGTGTTCGAAACACTCACCAGCGAAAACTAATGAAAATCAAGTTTTCGAAACACTCATTGGTGAAAACTGATTAACAAGAAAATCAAGTTTTCAAAACACTCAACGGCGGAAACTAATGAATATCAAGTTTTCCGAACACTCATCGGCCAAAACTGATCAACATCAAGTTTTCGAAACGCTCATCGACGAATATTGATTGACAAGAAAATCAAGCTTTCGAAACACTGATTGGCGAAAAGTGATGGATATCAAGTTTTCGAAACCCTCACCGGCGAAAACTCATGAATATCAAGTTTTCGAAACACTCATCGGCGAAAATTGATCAATATCAAGTTTTCGAAACACTCATCGGCGAAACTGATGAATATCAAGTTTTCGAAACACTCATTTGCGAAAACTGATGAAGAAGAAAAACAAGTTTTCCAAACACTCATTGCCGAAAACTGGTTAATATCAAGTTATCAAAACAATAAGCAACGACAACTGATGAATATTAAACTTTCGAAACACTTAGAGGCGAAAACTGATTAACACGAAAATCAAGTTTTCGAAACACTCATTGGCGAAAACTAATGAATATCAAGTTTTTGAAACGCTCACCGGCGCAAACTGATGAACAAAAAAATCAAGTTTTCGAAACACTCATTGGCGAATAATGTTGAACATCAAGATTTCGAAACACTCACTGGCGAAAACTGATGATTATCAAGTTCTCGAAACACTCATCGGAGAAAACTGATCAACAAGAAAATCAAGTTTTCGAAACAGTCATTGGCGAAAACTGATGAATATCAGGTTTCCGAAACACTCTCCAGCGAAAACTGATAAACAAGAAAATCATGTTTTCGAAGCACTCATTGGCAAAAACTGATGAATATCAAGTTTCCGAAACGCTCACCGAAGAACACTGAATAATAAGAAAATCAAGTTTTTGAAACACTCATTGGCGAAAATTGATGAATATCAAGTTTCCAAAACACTCAACGGCGAAAACTGATGAATATCAAGTTTTCCAAACAGTCATCAGCGAGTACTGAATAACAAGAAAATCAAGTTTTCGAAACACTCATTGGCCAAAAATGATGAATATCAAGTTTTCGAAACACTCACCGGCAAAACTAAAGAATATCAAGTTTTCGAAACACTCAATGGCGAAAACTGATGAATATCAAGTTTTCGAAACACTCATCGGTGACTACCGACTAACAATAAAATCAAGTTTTTGAAACACTCATTGGCCAAAACTGATGAATATCATGTTTTCGAAACACACGAAAACTGATGCATATCAAGTTTTCGAAACACTCATTGGGGACTACTGAATAACAAGAAAATCAAGTTTCCGAAACTGATGAATAAGAAGTTTTTGAAACACTCACCGGCGAAAACTAATGAATATCAAGTTTTCAAAACACTCACCGGCGAAAACTGATGAATATCAAGTTTTCGAAACACTCATTAGCAAAAACTGATTAACAAGAAAATCAAGTTTTCGAAAGACTCACCGCGAAAACTGATGAATATCAAGTTTTCGAAACACTCATCTACGACTACTGAATAACAAGAAAATAAAGTCTTTGAAACACTCATTGGCGAAAACTAATGAATATCCAGTTTTCGAAACACTCACCGGCGAAAACTACTGAATATCAAGTTTTCAGAACATTCATCAGCGAAAACTGATTAACAAGAAAGTCAAGTTTTCGAAACACTCACCGGCGAAAACTGATGAACAAAAAAATCAAGTTTTCGAAACACTCATTGGCGAATAATGATGAACATCAAGATTTCGAAACACTCACCGGCGAAAACTAATGAATATCAAGTTTTCGAAACACTCATCGGAGAAAACTGATTAACAAGAAAATCAAGTTTTCGAAACACTCATTGGCGAAAACTGATGAATATCATGTTTCCGAAACACTCTCCAGCGAAAACTAATGAATATCAAGTTTTCGAAACACTCACCGGCGAAAACTACTGAATATCAAGTTTTCAGAACATTCATCGGCGAAAACTGATTAACAAGAAAGTCAAGTTTTCGAAACACTCACCGGCGAAAACTGATGAATATCAAGTTTACGAAACACACAATGGCGAAAACTGATTAACAAGAAAATTAAGTTTTCAAACACTCATTGGCGAAAACTGATGAATATCAATTTTTCGAAACAATAATCGGCGAAAACTGATGAAAATCAAGTTTTCGAAACACTCATTGGCGAAAATTGATGAATGTCAAGTTTTTGAAACACTCATCAGCGAAAACTGGTTTACAAGAAAATCAAGTTTTTGAACACACTCATTCGCGAGAACTGATGAATATCAATTTTCTAAAACACTCACCGGCGAAAACTGATGAATATCTAGTTTTTGAAACACTCATCTGCGACTACTGAATTACAAGAAAATAAAGTTTTCGAAACACTCATTGGCGAAAACTGATGAAGATCAAGTTTTCGAAACACTCAAAACATTCTTCGGCGAAAACTGATTAACAAGAAAATCAAGTTTTCGAAACACTCATTGGTGAAAATTGATGAATATCTAGTTTTCGAAACACTCACTGGCGAAATCTGATGAATATCAAGTTTTTGAAACACTCATTGGCGAAAACTGTTTAACAAGAAAATCAAGTTTTCAAAACACTCATTAGCGAAAACCGATGATTATCAAGTTTCCGATACACTCACCGTCGAAAATTGATCAATATCAAGTTTTCCAAACACTCATCGGCGAATACTAATTGTCAAGCAAATCAAGTTTTCGAAATATTCATTGGCGAAAATTGATGAATATCAAGTTTCCAAAACACTCATCGGCGAAAACTGATCAATATCAAGTTTTCGAAACACTCATCGGCGAAAACTGATGAACAAGAAAATCAAGTTTTCAAAACACTCATTGCCGAAAACTTGTGAATATCAAGTTTTCGAAACAATAATCGGCGAAAACTGATCAAAATCAAGTTTTCGAAACACTCAACGGCAAAAACTGATGAATATCATGTTTTCAAAACACTCATCGGCGAAAACTGATTAACAAGAAAATCAAGTTTTCGAAACACTCATCGGCGAAAACTGATGAATATCATGTTTTCGAAACACTCATCGGCGAAAACTAATTAACAAGAAAATCATGTTTTTGAAATACTCATTGGTAAAAACTGTTGAATATCATGTTTTTGAAACACTCATCGGCGAAAACTGATGAATATGAAGTTTTTGAAACACTTAACGGCGAAAACTGATTAACAAGAAAATCATGTTTTCGAAACACTCATCGGCGAAAACTGATGAATATCAAGTTTTCGAAACACTCACCGGCAAAAACTAATTAACAAGAAAATCAAGTTTTCGAAACACTCATTGGCGAAAACTGATGAATATCATGTTTTCGAAACACTCATCAGCGAAAATTGATGAATATCATGTTTTTGAAACACTCATGGGCGAAAACTGATGAATATCAAGTTTTCGAAACACTCATCGGCGGAAACTGATTAACAAGAAAATCAAGTTTTCGAAACAATCATTGATGAAAACTGATCAAATATCAAGTTTTCGAAACACTCATCGGCGAAAACTGATTAACAAGAAAATCAACTTTTCGAAACACTCATGGGCAAAAACTGAAGAATATCAAGATTTCGAAACTCTCACCGGTGAAAACGGATGAATATAAAGTTTTTAAAACACTCATCGGTGAAAACTGATTAACAAGAAAATCAAGTTTTCAAAACAGTCATTGGTGAAAACTAATGAATATCATGTTTCCGAAACACTCACCGGCGAAAACTGATGAATATCAAGTTTTCGAAACACTCATCGGCGAAAACTGATTAACAAGAAAATCATGTTTTTTAATCTCCGCCCGAGAGGGAGCGTCGTCAAGAGGTTCTTCCGCGGGAGAAGAGGAAGAAAGATGGGAGTGCCGACATGAGCGGACCCCGGGAGGGGGGAAGGAGAGGAACCTCTGCGGTGGAGTTGCCCAAGGGCAGAGAATGCGGGCTCAAGAAGCGGCCTTCCTGTTTCTGCACCTGCCCCTGTTCCTACCTCTGTTACCACTTCCGCTCCTGTTCGTCAATCACGCATGAGGGTGATACTCTCCACTCGTCCTCCCGTCCCCAGCTCCGTTGAGGGGGTTGATCGGCCTGCTGCTAAGAGGGCCAGGGTGGTCGTTGAGGAGTCTTTCAGAGACTCTCCCGCTCCTCAGATAACGGCCGGCGAACCTGCGACTGAGGAAGTCGCGGAGTCTGATGGTGCGACCGTGGAGGCTAGAGCCCTCTCAGATAGAGGGAATGTAGTGGCGAGTCAAGCGGCTGCCACGAGTGATCTTGTTCCTGGGTCGAGCGTAGGCCCTTCTGAACCCCTTGGTCCACCGGAGATGCGGGAGAGAGAAGCCAGTGGGCTGGACACTTCGCCCTTGAACCTCGCTGCCCGAGGCTTCAGTCGGATGGCTGAGTGGTTGGCTGACTTCCACCAAGCTAGTTTTGAGTGGGAGAAGCATGCGGTAAGTTCCCTCGTCTTGGTTTTCTCCTTATTATGCTTTGGCTCGTGTTTCTGACTTTAGCCACTTATATGTACCTTTTGGAGGAGGAGATTCGTCGCAACCGGGATCAGTTTACTGGTGTTGCGTCCTCCAGGAGCCAGGCTCTGGAGGTCTCCCTGAAGAGGTTGGCGGATGTGCGGGAGCAGCCGTCTGCCAAGAACCTGGAGTGTGAGGATCAAGGACGCGAGGTTAAGTCCTTCACTGAAGAGGTTGCCGGTGTTAGGGCTGAAGTTGGTCACCCTTCTGAGGTTGCACTCCTTCACTTGGAGTTGGAGAGGACTCGCAAGGAGCTGGTCGTCTGTCGTGATGACGCTGAGAGACGTCAGCAGGAGCTGCATTCACTTCGCGAAGCTTTGTGGCGTAAGGAGGTCCGTGCTGCTGTGAACCTTTCTGGTCGGCTAGCGGGCGAGGACAAGGTTACCGACGTTGCTGATCTCCAGGGAGAGTTGCCTGCGCAGAGGATGTATGGCATCCTTCTGGCGGTCGAGCAACTTGAGCGTCTCTGTGGGGAGAGATTTCTAGTGAAGTGGGTGGCTTCCTTGCTTGCTTCCTTGGAGTTGTTCGAAGGTGAGCTTCGCGGTCGAATGGAAACAGACCCTCCGTTGAATCTCGTTTATCTTCGTCAACTGACGGATCGCTTGGTGGATCGCTTGGTGGATCACCAACTGACGGGCTTCAGGCATTGGACCTACTTCTCAGCAGCTGGCTGAAGCAAGCAAGCGGGGGTCGTTGGAAGGTGTTGGCCTTGTGGAGTCTGCTAGGGCCGAGGCCTTTGTAGATCATGGGGATGCCCAAGATTAGGTTTATGTAAATTTTAGGGTGTTTACCCTTTGTAATGGGCAGACACCCTCTCATTTTTGGCATTCAATGAGAATGATTTTTGCAAAGAACTGCTTTCCTTTTTACTTCTAGGCAAAGAGTCGTGTATGTTTGAAGTTTCTCTTTTCGTAGTCATCTCTTTACGTCTGGGTAAAAAGATTTTTGCATGAGTATCGTGTGATCAGGACGGATTGTATGTGTTTTGCTAGAATGACTTGTCGAACGTTCGTTTTGTGGTTTTCACACCAAAGGGGTTTTTTACCGCCTTTTTGGGGAAAATTTTAGCTTGACCCTGGGGGCGCTTAGCGTTTCTTAGGGCGATTGAGCCGATTGTCCTGTGGCAAGACCTACGCGAGTACTTTGCAAAGTTGAAGTCTTGTCTCTAGTTGGAAAGAAGTACTTTTGATAATAGACAAAATGGTTACATTCGTGCAGCCTCAGTCGAGCTAGCCTTAGTTAGGCTGAAAGTAAGCAAAATGTTTACATTTGGATTGCCTAGGTCATGCGAGCCTTAGTCAGGGTAAAAATTATAAATTCAAAGTAGAGACGCATGTGGCTTGACTTAAAGATGATAATGCAAAGTGCGCTTGTAGTCTAGGCGGACGCTAGGTCCGGGTGGGCGGACTCTGGTTTCCTTTCTCCTGACTCTCTACCCTCGGGGGGTTCCTCGTGTGATTCTTTGGGACCAAGGTGGGCGACCTTGACGGTCTTGGTTAAGCTCGCTGCGTAGCATGTTCGCGCTAGTTTTTGGTCCGCCATGATTTCTCCAACCCCGTGGGGTGTTGGGAACTTCATTGTGAGCTGTGCGGTAGACACTACAGCTCTAAGTTTATTTAGGGACGGTCGTCGTAGGATTGCATTGTATGCTGATGGTGTTGAGATGATGATGAAGTCTACATCAAGGCTCGCGACCTTTGGTAAGGTGCCCAAAGTTGTTCGGGCGGTGATGATTCCTTCTGCTGGAACTTGGGCTCCTGAGAACCCTATGAGCGTGCCGGGGAATGGTCTTAGGCTGGCTTCATTCAACCCAAGCTTTCTAAAAGTGTCGAAGTAGAGAACGCCTGCTGAAGAACCTTGGTCGATCAAGACTCTCTTGAATTCGTAGTTGGCGATTATGGCGGTCACTACCATGGGGTCGTCATGGAGCGCTCCATCCTCTTCTTGTTTTGCGGCAATGAGGAGGTCCCTCCCTGCAGTCCACCTGCTATGACGTTGATAACCCCGCGGATAGGCGCTTGATCGTTGGCCTCTCGGGGGTGTTTGACATTACCCCTGTTTTCTTCCTTTATGAATCTGCCGAGCTGTCCCTTCCGGATTAGGTCCTCGATTTGATCTTTCAAGTGGATGCAGTCATTGGTTTCGTGCCCGTAATCCTTGTGGAGTTGACAGTACTTGGACTTATCTACCGCCCTTCCTGTCTTACGTCTTTTGACCTGCGGGGGGAAGCTGAGCATGTTCGAGTGATAAATTTCTTCCAAAACCCCAACATTAGATTTGTTGAGGGGAGTATAACTCGTGAACCGTCCCCTGGGAGGCGTCCGTTGTAGAGGTCGTGACCTCTACCTACTGCTCTTCTCCTTAGGGACTTGGTTCTCAGTTCCAGTCTTCTCCTTTTTCTTCTCTGCTCGCTCCATGTCGGCCCTGCTTATCAAGAACTCCCTCATCTTGTCCTTGGCGATCTGAGCATTCTCTTCTTGAATGAACCATTCTGCACAATCCATAAGTTCCTGTAAGGTGGAGACGGGACATCTGTTAAGTTCCCCGTAGAACTGCAAACATCGAAGACCTTGCTTTATGACGAAGATGGCGACGGCGTCCTGGAGGCCTCGGACTTGGAGCGAGAGTTTGGTGAAGCGGCCCAAGAAGGCTTGTAGGGTTTCTCCTTCCTCCTGGTGGAAACCAATGAAGGAGTCTTCATTTTTCTGGTACTCTTTGCAGCTGGCGAATTGTGTGAGGAAGTTCCGCGCTAGTTGTTCGAAGCTGTGGATCGAATTTGTAGGCAGCAGTGAGAACCATCTTAGGGTGGCTTCTTTTAGGATTGACGAAAAGACTCGGCACTGTTTGCCGTCCCTCATGGCCGAGTTGAAGGTGTTCAGGGGATCCCGTGGATCGGTTTCTCCAGTATAAGGTTCTATGTGGAAAGGCATTTTGAAGCCCATGGGCACGTGTTCATTCATGATTTGCTGGGTGAAGGGGTGTCTCCCCTTTCCCTGGAAGTCGAACGTGGGCCACTGGTAAGCATTTGCACCGCAGGCGGCGTACGGGTTGTAGGCCGCTGCCCATGGCATATGGAGGTAGGATCCCGGAGGTTAGTTTGGGACTGGTGGATGTGGATGGTTTGTGACGGGTCGTGCCGCTTGTCCGGAGACCATGGTTAGTCCTGGTGGGATCACTGCTGGAGGTGCTGATGCCGTCAGCGATAATCGCGCGAACTCCATTGGTAAGGTCCCGAACTGAATTGCGGGCAGGTTGGTAGGCTTGCTGGAGGTTCCTGCCATCGCACCGTGTGGTACTAACGGTAATTGGGCACTCCCACTTACTGTGGCGAGGCTCAGGTCCTCCTCCCATCGCTGTTGACATAGAGCCGCTACATCTGCCTCGAGGCGGGCGATCTCAGCGTCTCGTGGGTTCCTTACTAGCTCCGTCATCTCCTGGCTTCCAGTTGTACGGCAAGGGACGTGTGGCATGCCATACGGGTGTTGAGGGCAAGTGTCCTCCCTAGATGTTGGGTTCTAGACTACGGCTTCCGCGACGGCTACCTGCGTCATTGAGGACCTTTGAGGATGGGTTGCGCTTGGTCCACCTACCTCAGTTGTGACCGCTACGTCCATTCCCTGTTGATTCCTCGTTCTGCAGCTCGGAGCGCTAGCGTCGGTCGTGGTTGCGAGGACGTTCGAATCGATCATGATGTATTATATCTTGCGCATCCTGTATCTGTATTGAAGATCAAAACATAAAGAAATGTGGGTTTTTGAGCGTTTGGTATATACTCCTACTCCCCGAAAAAGAAATGCCGTGTAGCGGCAGAGTGTGCAAGGCATTGCGGTCTGAATAAGACCGCGATGGGTGCCACTGTAATTGTCGTTTTTGGCTCAGACAATTGTAATTTGAAATTAGGACCGTAAGGGGTCTTAACCTTGGGGGACTTGTCCTTAGGTGATGCACCTAGGTGCTTACGTACCCTTCGGGAGGGATCAAAGTCCACGTAGTTCGTCATGCTGACGTCTATCAGAGCCGTTAGGTAAGGTTGTTACTTGTTTTGGGCCGTGTGTGGCTAAGACGTGCCTAAGGTACTCTGAGCAGGCGAGCCGCTCTTAGGAGGTTGCCTTAGTAGGAGAGAGCTATGGTCTCAGAGGGCTGTTGGAAGCCCTGTTAATGGTATACTCCGAGGAGGAGGTGAGCTTGCCGGAGGTTGCCCGAAATGGGGGCCTGTGACGGAGCTTGAGGTGCTAAAAGGACTTGCATGAGGTATCTAAGGGTGCTCAGGTATCGATAGAGTGTGTTCAATATCACAGATGGGGTGTGGTAATCCTTCAGGTTACGTATAGTTTTGTTGAGATTCGATTGCTTGCTTAGTCCCCCAAGTGAGGGTCTATTTATACTGAGTGTGGGGAGATCGTGCTCGACCCACAACCTTGTGGGACGTGGGTCGACCCATGAGGCTTTTGGAGATCCCACGTCTGGTTGAGGGGAAGCTCCTTGAGGTGACGTAGGGGAGGGCCTCGTAGCTGATAGATGAATGGTGCCACGTGTCTCTATCGGGTGCTGAGGCTGTTCTTCTAGAACGTCAGTGCCACGAGTCCCAAGGCCACTCACCGGCGAGAACTGATCAATTTCATGTTTTTGAAACACTTATTGGCGAACACAGATTAACAAGAAAATGAAGTTTTCGAAACACTCGATGGCGAAAATGATAAATATCAGGTTTTCGAAACACTCATTGGCGAAAACTTATGAATATCAAGTTTCCGAAACACTCACCAGCGAAAACTGATGAATATTAGGTTTTCGAAACACTTATCGGCGAAAGCTGATTAACAAGAAAATCAAGTTTTCGAAACAACCATTGGCAAAAACTAATGAATATCAAGTTTTCGAATCACTCAGCGGCGAAAACTGATGAATAACAAGTTTTCAAAACACTCATTGGCGACTACTGAGTAACAAGAAAATCAAGTTTTCCAAACATTCATTGGCCAAAACTGATGAATATCAAGTTTTCGAAACACTCACCGGTGAAAACAGATCAATATCAAGTTTTCGAAACACACATTGGCGAAAACTGATGAATATTGAGTTTCCGAAACACTTATCGGTAGAAACTGATGAATATCAAGTTTTTGAAACACTCATCGGCGAAAACTGATTAACAAGAAAATCATGTTTTCGAAACATTCATTATGGAAAACTGATGAATATCAAGTTTTCGAAACATTCACCGACGAAAACTGATGAATATCAAGTTTTCGGAACACTCATTGGCGAAAATTGATAAACAAGAAAATGATGTTTTAGAAACAATCATTGGCGAAAACTGATGAATATCAAGTTTTCGGAACACTCATCGGCGAAAATTGATCAACAAGGAAATCAAGTTTTCGAAACACTCATTGGCGAAAACTGATGAATATCAAGTTTCCGAAACACACACCGACGAAAATTGATGAATATCAAGTTTTCGAAACATTCATCAGTGAAAATTGATTAATAAGAAAATCAATATTTCAAAACACTCATTCGCGAAAAGTGATGAATATCAAGTTATCGAAACATTTATCGGCGAAAACCGATTGACAAGAAAATCAAGTTTTCGAAACACTCGTTGCCCAAAACTGAAGAATATCAAGTTTCCGAAACACTCATTGTCGAAAACTAATGAATACCAGGTTTTCGAAACACTAACCGGAGAAAACTTATTAACAAGAATATGAAGTTTTTGAAACACTCATTCGCGCAAACTGCTAAATTTCTAGTTTTTGAAACACTCATAGGCGAAAACTAATGAATATCATATGTTCGAAACACTCATCGGCGAAAACTGATTAACAAGAAAATCAAGTTTTCGAAACACTCATTGCCATAAAATGATGAATATCAAGTTTCCGAAACACTAATTGGCAAAATATGATGAATATCTAGTTTTCGAAACACTCATCGGCGAAAACTGAGTAACAAGAAAATCAAGTTTTCGAAACACTCGTTGGCGAAAACTGGTGAATATCAAGTTTTCGAAACAATCACCAGCGAGAACTGATGAATACGAAGTTTGCGAAATATTCATCCGTAAAAACTGATTAAGAAGAAAATCATGTTTTCGAAATACTCACCGGTAAAAACTGATGAATATCAAGTTTTTGAAACACTCATCGGTGAAAACTGATGAATACCAAGTTTTTGAAGCATTCATCGACGAAAACTCATTAAGAAGAAAATCAAGTTTTCGAATCACTCATTGGCGAAAACTGATGAATATCAAGATTTAAAGACATTCACCAGCGAAAATTAATGAATATCAATTTTTTGGAACACTTATCGGTGAAAACTGATTAACAAGAAAATCAAGTTTTTGAAACACTCATTGGCGAAAACTGATGAATATCCAGTTTTCGAAACACTCATTGGGGAAAAGTGATGAATACCAAGTTTTCAAAACACTCACCGGCGAAAACTAATGAATATCATGTTTTTGAAACACTCATCGGCGAAAACTGATCAAGAAGAAAATCAAGTTTTCGAAATACCCATTGGCGAAAACTAATGAATATTAAGTTTTCGAAACACTCACCGGTGAAAACTGATGAATATCAACTTTTCGAAACACTCATCGGCGACTACTAAATAACGAGAAAATCAAGTTATCGAAACACTCATTGGCCAAAACTGATGAATATCAAGTTTTCGGAATACTCTCCAGCGAAAACTGAGGAATATCAAGTTTTCGAAACACTCATCGGCGAAAGCTGATTAACAAGAAAATCAAGTTTTCGAAACACTCACCGGCAAAAACTGATGAATATCAAGTTTTCGAAACACTCACTTGCGAAAACTGATCAATATCATGTTTTCAAAACACTCATTGGCGAAAACTAATTAACAAGAAAATCAAGATTTCGAAACAGTCACTGGCGAAAAGTGATGAATATCAAGTTTCCAAAACACTCATCAGTAAAAACTGATGTACAAGAAAATCAAGTTTTCGAAACACTCATTGGCGAAAACTGATGAATATCAAGTTTCTGAAACACACACCGGCGAAAACTGATGAATATCACGTTTTCGAAACTGTCATTGGCAAAAACTGATTAACAAGAAAATCAAGTTTTCGAAACAACCATTGGCAAAAACTAATGAATACCAAGTTTTCGAAACACTCACCGGCAAAAACTGTAACATCCGCCTTTTTCAGTTAAAGGAATAATTGTTTGTTAAGTAAATCTAACTCGATGCTTGTGCTTGACATTGATTGTTGCATTTAAAAAGCATATAGAAATGATTTATTTTAAGAAAAAAGGATGAGAAGGACTAAAAAGAAAGAGACTTAAGTGAAAGGAAAAAGTGATGTGTGAGAGTGTGAAGTGAATTTTCTCTTCTTTATGGTGGCACCAACCTCTTACACGTACCCACAATGGTGGCAACACCAAAGCACACCATAATTTTCCACTAAGGTTAGAGTGAGAGAGAGCTAGAGAGAAGGAGGAGCACCAAGGTTGAGTTCAAACTTGGGAATCCGATTTTCAGCATGGATTGAACCTTAGAAACTCTGCTGAACACCAACAAGACAAGATTTGAGCTTCAAAACAAGGTAATCAAACTACCAACCTCTCTAATTTTTAAGTTAGGTTTTCAAGAAATGGCCCAAAACTAACTTTCGGATTTCTGTGCCATTTGAGAGGTTCAAAACTGCTTCCTTATGATTTTCGAACTTAGAATGGATGTAGATGATGAATGCATGCTTGGATTTTAGCTGGAAATTAGATAATTTAGAAGCGTTTGGGAATGGTTATGGGTTTGAGCTTGAAATTCAGATTTAAGCTTGTTTAACCATGTTTCGGGGCTAGTTTTTCATGGGTTTTAACGTGTTAATGATAGAAAACAAGTATATAATACTTCCATGACTTGAATGGTAGGATTCTTGGTTGAATTCTTGAGAAAAGATACTTTAAAAACCCAGAAATTAACGTAGTAGTCGACTTGTAGGCCAAACTAGTCGACTTCCATGTTCTTTTCTGCCCAGAATTCATGCCAAGAACATACCAGTCGACTGCGAGCTCAAACCAGTCGACTTTCGTGTCCAGAAACGAAACAGAGACGAACCAGTCGACTGGTATGTTACAGCAGTCGACTTGCATGAAGAAAAATGTGAAAAACATAATTAATGAGCTCCAAAAATCTTGAAATTTGGCAGGCTAAACCTAGACAAATTAATGTTAATGATTGACCAGTTTCATTCATTTTAGATCCTGTTTGGTACCCTATTTGCAGACCCGAAGTTCCAAAACTTATGCAGAAAATATTTACTGATTTTCATACTTTCATTTACTTATTGAGGTACCAAATGAAGGATGTAAAGGCTAACATTTATATGTAGATTCCTGAGATCCTAAATATGGGATCTGGAAATTCTCATAGCATTTGAAACTGATTTGGTATAGTTTTAGTAAGCATTTACAAAAGTCTGGTCTGCTGCCCTGTCACATCAGACCGCTACAGTTAAACTAGATTTTGAGGGGGCAAACATGTGATAATTATTTCAGAAGTTTTGGAGTTTTATAGAACAAGTTATGATTTTATAAAGTTGGCAAATTTATGAAATGAACTTGAAACACTTTGTTTTGCAAAAGTTCCTTCTTTAACACTTCAAAAAGGATTTCAAATGCCCCATGACATGCTTAAACATTATGTTCTAAGTTTAGAAAGTAATATGAGCTAAGGGTAGAGAGAAATAAGATAGAAAAGGGAAGAGTTAGTATCTTACATATATGTATTGCAAATAGATAGGTCCCTAATCGATTTACCAATTGTCGGATGAGACGGCCGTTGGGATTTCCGCAGTTGAGCCATAATCTAGGATGGTAAAACATCCAATCGATTGATGATGAAAGTTTATGAAAACACCGTGTTGGATGTTTAATTTTAAGCTAGTAGGCTCTGTATGGCCAAATAAAGAGTGACATGTTTAAAATTAGATTAACCATGATTGGGACCTAGATATTTCGTCTCATATTTGTATAGATAGCATACAGAAAGGGAAGATCTACATAAACGAATATGAGAAGAACCGTTAAAAAGAGACTGGATCTCTAAGTTTAAGAGGAGAAGAACTGTTAAAAAGAGACGGGGATCTCCAAATTTTAAGTAGAAGTGACTCCCTTGGCTAAGTAAAACCAACCAGAAATGGATACGACCTACCGAGAAAAGGGGGTGATCTCATAGTACTCGGATCCACTGGGGGACGCTCCAGATAGTACACAGAACAGAAATAGCTTAATTGCTATAGGTTCTTACTTATTAATAGCCACTAGAATTGTATGTGCTCCCTATGCTCATATGTTTTTCATGAAATGGGGCAAAGGCCCATATATTTTATAATGTTTGTTATTTCTCTACCATTCAAACATGTGAGACCATGTTTTAGAAGTATGTGCTCATATTAAATGTTTTATGACATTTAAGTATGCCATTCCATTTCATATGCTCTAACATGTATGAATTTCCATGGTAAATGTTCCATGAAAAGTATGACATGCGTAAGTTTTAAGTTAACATCGCATCCATGATTTATATATATGATGAGAAAGGAATGCAGAGATTTCTGTACAAGGCACAGTGTTACACAACAATGAGTTTGAAAACATGTTGTCTTGATTACTGGGGTTTATCCTCATAACATTGGTGTGTATCAGCTGATTAGGTACCCAAATGCCTACGAGACGGGGATTGGAGTGATGGGTAGCCTGACTTTTGAAAAGAAGCGGACAAGATAGTCTAGGTGCATATAGTTTCATTTTGTATATGTTGAAATGTCCGTCCCTTTGAGCCATTAATCTTAGGTATATTTTTGGAAAGGTTAAATGGCATATTTTGTACAGGTATAGATAAGGGATGAAGATAAGGATTTTGTATTGTGATGTATATAAGTAAGAATATATGTGTATGACTATATTTCGAATATACTTGTATATATACATAATATAAGTACGAAGAAGTTTTTAACCATGGATTGTTATGTATCATTGTTTGTATGCTTCCGTGTTTTAAGTATGCGCGAGAGATACACGAGGGATAGAACCCTAACTGGTTTCACTTATTTAATTAATATGAAAAAGTTTTAATAAATTTGGGTAGAAGGAGAGAGGTAACACACCGGTTCTAGGTCAAAGATATGTTCTTTATACTCAAAGTCTGATTTCTAAAGGGTCTGGAACTGGGGTGTTACAGTTATGGTATCAGAGCATACCATATCTTGGTTAGAACTGACTAGAGAGGTTCAAACTTAGCAATTAGGATGTAAATTCCTCATAGAAAGGCCTGAATCAGGATAGTTAGCTAAATGTACACATTGGAACTCTCATGTATTCTAGTTTGACTTGAGGAAAGGAGTATTAGGTTTGAGTAGACAACATTTCTTAATGGGTTCAGTCTACTTACTTAACAAGTATTATTGAGATTAGCTACCTGAATCATATTTGTTTTGTGGAGTGAGATATGATTCCACTTTGGAAGAATGTTGAAGTGGAGTAAGGAACTCTGGGTGACCTTATTGGAGTTTTGTGTTCTCCAGAAGGCTTGGCATTGCATAACCCAAATCCTCAGGTGGTATTGAAGAAGTAGGAATGATTAGTAGTAGCAGCCAAAAGTCTACAATAACTCAACCTACCATAGGTGGATTGAATCTAATTGTTTTACAAAGGCATAGACTTCCCTTTTAAGTGTGAGCTGAATATAAAATTATTGAGGAGATGTTTGAAATTTCTATGTTGTGTTATTTGGTGATTGCTTGAAATTTCTAGATTTGTTTAAGAAGTTGAAGGTGGTTATTAGTGAGTATGTTGTTGAAGTAATTCTAGGATGACTAACTTACATAGGGTACTTTTGACAAAGTATCCCTAAGGAAACACTTTCTTGTTGAGAAACAAGAAAGGAGTTTGATTTTCTTGTAGTTTTATTAGGGTCATACTTTGTATGATGAGATGATGAATCAAGTCTTTTTTCTCATCTAAAGTGAACCTCGATGGATCATGGAAGAGGCATGTATCCGAAAACTACATTGAACTCTAAGTTTGAGAATGTTGTTGTCCCTTTGTACTTATATGCGAAATTTTTATTGTGGAGGATAGATCTTTTTGTTGATTGATTTTGTTTGTTTGCTTATGTTGAACACTAGTATGAGGTTAGGAATGAATAAAATGTCTAGAATCAAATGACCTTGAATAGTGATGAGTAACCAATGAATTCTACTGGTAAGATTTAGCGAGTAACATTTCTATGTCGCTCTTAAGATGAGCTTCCGCACGTCTAGAAAGTATTTTGTAGTGGTGGATTATTTTAGTGTAGTTCCAGAGGAGATAACTAATCTCCCACCTTAGAGAGGAGTAGGATTCTCTATGGAATTGTTTCTTGGAATGGAACCAATCTTCATAGCACCATAAAGAGTATTCCCTCCAGAATTAAGTAAACTAAAGACATAGATAGATAACTTTTTAAGTAGATCATTCAATTGTCCTAGTAAATCACAAGGAACACGCTAGTGTTACCTTTGAAAAAGAAAGGTGAGAGACTTAGGTTAGGAATCGACCATAGGTAAGCGAACAAGGTTATCATAAAAAAAATACTCATGACCTAAAATAGATTATCATTTAGGTCGGTTATGAATGAACTAGTTATTATAAAATTGTATGGTCCTGAATTGCAATGGATTTTCCCGATGTCTTTCCGGAAGAGATAACTAGTTTTTGTCCCGAAGGAGAAGTAGAGTCTTTATAGGGTTGATCCTTGGAAGGGGACTGATCTCTATAGTGCCATACAGAATGTCTTCTCTTGATTTAGGTGAAATAAAACCCATGTAGATGATCTCTTAAATAAACAGTTCATCGAACCTAGTGCATCACCATGGGCTGGACCGGTACTACTTGAAAAGCCAAAAGATGTAAGTTTTAGGAAGTATATTGAGTATAGTTAGCTTAACCGAGTTATTGTGAAGAACACATACCCACTCCCTAGGATAGACAATCCTTTAGACAAACTAGGAGGAGCCACCGTATCTTCTAAGATTGATTTGAGGTTGGAGTACTATCAAGTCAGAGTTAAAACTAGAGATATTCCTAAGGTGTTTTAGAATCAGGCAAGTGCATTATGAATACCTTGTAATGCCATTAGTTCAGATAAATGTTCCAACTATTTCCATGGATTACATGAATTGCATCTTAGACCCTACCTCGATTTCTTCGTAGTAGCGTTTATTGATGATATATTTGTGTATTCCATGAATACGGAAGAGCATCTTAGGATTGTGCTACAAGTGCTTAGGGAAAAGCAGTTGTACACAGCTTACAAACCGCAAATTTTGGTTAGATGAAGTAAAATTCTTAGGATATGTGATCTCTAAGAATGTAGTAGATGTAGATCCTAATAATAGGAGTGCAATAGCGAACTGAGAGAGAGACAATCACGAAATCCTTAATTTCCTTGGATTAGGTAGTCGCTAAAGAAGTTTATTCAATGGTTTTCGCATATTGCATTGACTTTGAACTAAGTGAACTAGAAAGGAGGTACCTTTCACGTAAACTTTAGGATATGAGAATAGCTTCAAAACACCAAGTGAAAAGGTTACCACACCTCCCTTAGTAGCACTTGATTCTTTAAGAGAGATTGAGTTTTTCCACCGACACATCCAAGAAAAGATTCGATTGTGTGTTAAAATAAGAAAATATGGTAATAACCTATGCCTCCAGACCATGGAGATCTCATATAGAGGAACATTCCTTTCACACAATCTAGAAGTAGCAGTCATAAAATTTCTCCATGAAGATATGGGACATTATTTTTATGGGAGAAAGTTTAAGGTATTTAGTGACCATAGAAGTCTCATATATCACTGCCATGAGAGGTAGTGAAACTTGAGAAAAATGAGATGGATGGAGGCTCAAAGGACTATGACTTCAAATTGAACTACCATCCAGGAAACGCAAATGTGGTCACCTATACCCTGAGTAGAAAGTCTCCACATATGTCTCAACTGTGAGTTAATAACCTAAGGTTAATAGAGAAGTATAGGGAAAACTAATGATTATCAAGTTTTCGAAACACTCACTGGCGAAAACTGATCAATATCAAGTTTTGGAAACACTCATTGGCGAAAATTGATGAATATCAAGTTTCTGAAACACTTATCGGCAAAAACCGATGAATATCAAGCTTCTGAAACACTCATCGGGTAAAACTGATTATCAAGAAAATCAAGTTTTCGAAACACTCACCGCCGAAAACTAATGAATATCAAATTTTCGAAACACTCATCGACGAAAACAGATTAACAAGAATATCAAGTTTTCGAAACACTCATTGGTGAAAACTTATGAATATCAAGTTTTCGAAACACTCACCGGCGAAAACACATGAATATCAAGTTTTCGAAACACTCATCGGTGAAAACTGATCAACAAGAAAATCAAGTTTTCAAAACACTCATTGGCGAAAACTGATGAATATCAAGTTTCCGAAACACTCACCGGCGAAAACTGATTGACAAGAAAATCAAGTTTTCGAAACACTCATTGGCGAAAATGGATGAATATAAAGTTTCCGAAACACTCACCGGCGAAAATTGATGAATATCAAGTTTTCGAAACACTCATCGGCGAAAAATGATTAACAAGAAAATGAAGTTTTCGAAACCCTCATTGGCCAAGATTAAAAAATATAAAGTTTTCGAAACACTAACAGGCGAGAACTGATGTTTATCAAGTTTTTAAAACACTCACCGGCGAAAACTGATGAATATCATGTTTTCGAAACTCTCATTGGTTAAAACTGATAAATATCAAGTTTTCGAAACACTCATCAGCGAAAACTGATTAACAAGAAAATCAAGCTTTTGAAACACCCTTTGGCGAAAACTAATGAATATCAAGTTTTTGAAACACTCACCGGCGAAAACTGACGAATATCAAGTTTTCGAAACAATGATCGGCGACTACTGAATAACAAGAAAAACAAGTTTTCAAAACACTCATTGGCCAAAACTCATGAATATTAAGTTTTCGAAACAGTCACCGGCGAAAACTGATGAATATCAAGTTTTCGAAACACTTGATGGGAAAAACTGATTAATAAGAAAATTAAGTATTCGAAACACTCAATGGCGAAAAGTGATGAATATCAAGTTTTCGAAACACTCATCGGCGAACACTGATTAACAAGAAAATCAAGTTTTCGAAACACTCATTGGCGAAAATTGATGAATATCAAGTTTCCGGAATACTCAACGGCGAAAACTGATGAATATGAAGTTTTCGAAACACTCATCGGCGACTACTGAATAACAAGAAAATCAAGTTTTCAAAACACTCATTGGCCAAAACTAATGAATAGCATGTATTGGAAACACTCACCGGCGAAAACTGATGAATATCAAGTTTACGAAACACTCATTGGCGATAACTGATTAACAAGAAAATCAGGTTTTCGAAAGACTCAATGGCGAAAACTGATTAATATCATGTTTTCGAAACACTCACCCGCAAAAACTGATTAACAAGAAAATCAAGTTTTCAAAACACTCATTGTCGAAAAATTATGAAAATCAAGTTTCCGAAACACTCACCGGCAAAAATTGATGAATATCAAGTTTTCGAAAAACTCATCGGTGAAAACTGATTAACAAGAAAATCAAGTTTTCGAAACACTCATTGGCGAAAACTGATGAATATCAAGTTTTCGAAACACTCACCGGCGAGAACTGATGAATATCAAGTTTTCGAAACACTCAACGGTGAAAACTGATTAACAAGAAAATCTAGATTTCGAAACACTCTTTGGCAAAAACTGATGAATATCAAGTTTTCAAAACACTCACTGGCGAAAACTGATGAATATCAAGTTTTCGAAACACTCATCAGCGAAAACTGATTAACAAGAAAATCAAATTTTTGAAACACCCTTTGGCAAAAACTTATGAATATCAAGTTTTCGAAACACTCACCGGCTAAAACTGATGAATATCAAGTTTTCGAAATACTCATTGGCCAAAACACTCATGGGCGAAAACTGATCAATATCAAGTTTTCGAAACACTCATCGGCGAAAACTGATTAACAAGAAAATCAAGTTTTCGAAACACTCATTGGCGAAAACTGATGAATATCAAGTTTTTGAAGCACTTATCGACAAAAACTGATGAATATCAAGTTTTCGAAACACTCGTCGGCAAAAACTAATTAACAAGAAAATCAGGTTTTCGAAACACTCATCGGCGAAAACTGATGAATATCATGTTTTCGAAACACTCATTGGCGAAAACTGATGAATATCAAGTTTTCGAAACATTCACCGGTGAAAACTGATTAATAAGAAAATCAAGTTGTCGAAACACTCATTGGAGAAAACTGATGAATATCAAGTTTCCGAAACACTCATCGGCGACTATTGAATAACAAGAAAATTAAGTTTTCGAAACAAACATTGGCCAAAACTGATGAATATCAAGTTTTGGAAACAATCACCGACGAAAACTGATCAATATCAAGTTTTCGAAACACTTATTGGCGAAAACTGATTAAAAAAGAAAATAAAGTTTTCGAAACACTCAATGGCGAAAACTGATGAATATCAAGTTTTCGAAACACTCACTGGTGAACAATGATTAGTAAGAAAATGAAGTTTTCGAAACACCCATTGGCGAAAACTGATGAATATCAAGTTTTCGAAACACTCACCGACGAAAACTGATGAATATGAAGTTTTCGAAACACTCATCGACGAAAACTGATTAACAAGAAAATAAAGTTTTCGAAACACTCAACGGCGAAAACTTATCAATATCAAGTTTTTGAATCACTTATTGGCGAAAACTGATCAACAAGAAAATAAAGTTTTCGAAACAATGGCGAAAATTGATGAATATAAAGTTTTCGAAACACTCATCGGCGAAAACTGATTAACAAGAAAATCAAGTTTTCGAAACACTCACTGGCGAAAACTGATGAATATCAAGTTTTCAAAACACTCACCGGCGAAAAATGATCAATATCAAGTTTTCGAAACACTCATCGGCGAAAACTGATGAATATCAAGTTTTTAAAACACTCACCGGCGAAAACTGATGAATATCAAGTTTTCGAAACACTTATTGGCGAAAAGTGAATAACAAGAAAATGAAGTTTTTGAAACACTCAATGGCGAAAACTGATGAATATCATGTTTTCGAAACACTCATCGGCGAACACTGATTAACAAGAAAATCAAGTTTTCGAAACACTCATTGGCGAAAACTGATGAATATCATGTTTCCGAAACACTCACCTGTGAAAACTGATGAATATCAAGTTTTGAAAACACTCATAGGCGAAAACTGATCAAGAAGAAAATGAAGTTTTCAAAACACTCATTGGCGAAAAATGATGAATATCTTGTTTTCTAAACTCGCACTAACGAAAACTGATGCATATCTAATTTTCGAAACACTCTTCGGCAAAAAGTGATTCATAAGAAAATCAAGTTTTCAAAACACTCATTGGCGAAAACTGATGAATATCACGTTTATGAAATACTCACCGCGAAAACTGATGAATATCAAGTTTTCGAAACACACATCGGCAAAAACTGATTAACAAGAAAATCAAGTTTTTGAAACACTGAGTGGTAAAAACTGATGAATATCAAGTTTTCGAAACACGCACGCCAAAAACTGATGAATCTCGAGTTTTCAAAACACTCATCTACAAAAACTGATTTACAAGAAAATTAAATTCTCGAAACCCTCGTTGGCGAAAACTGATCAATATCAAGTTTCCGAAACACTCATTGATAAAACCTGATGAATATCAAGTTTGTCGAAACACTTATCGGCGATAACTGATTAACAAGAAAATCAACATTTCAAAACACTCATTGTCCAAAACTGATGAATATGAAGTTTTCGAAACACTCACCGGCGAAAACTGATGAATATCAAGTTTCCGAAACACTCACAGGCGAAAACTAATCAATATAATGTTTTCGAAACACTTATTGGCGAAAATTGATTAACAATAAAATTAAGTTTTGGAAACACTCAATGGCGAAAACTGATGAATATCAAGTTTTCGAAAAACTCACTGGCGAACATTCATTAACAAAAATATCAAGTTTTCGAAACACTCATTGGCCAAAACTAATGAATATCAACTTTTCGAAACACTCACCGGCCAAAACTAATGAATATCAAGTTTTCGAAACATTCATTGGCGAAAACTGATTAACAAGAAAATCAAGTTTTTGAAAGACCCATTTGCGAAAACTAATGAATATCAAGTTTTCGAAACACTCACCGGCGAATACCGATGAATCTCAAGTTTTCGAAACACTGATCGACGAAAACTGATTAACAAAAATATTAAGTTTTCGAATTACTCATTGGTTAAAAGTGATGAATATCAAGTTTTCGAAACACTCATCGGCGAAAAATGATCAATATCAAGTTTTCGAAACACTCATTGGCGAAAACTGATTAACAAGAAAATCAATTTTTTGAAACACCCATTGGCGAAAACTAATGAATATTAAGTTTCCGAAACACTCACCGGTGAAAATTGATGAATATCATGTTTTCGAAACACTGATCGGTGAAAACTGATTAACAAGAAAATCAATTTTTTGAAAGACCCATTGGCAAAAACTAATGAATATCAAGTTTTCGAAACACTCAGCGGCGAAAACTGATGAATATCAAGTTTTCAAAACACTCATCGGTGAAAACTGATTAATAAGAAAATCTAGTCTTCGAAACACTCATTGGGGAAAACTGACGAATATCAAGTTTTCTAAACACTCACCGACGAAAACGGATGAATATCAAGTTTTCGAAACACTCATCGGCGACTACTAGATAACAAGAAAATCAAGTTTTCGAAACACTCATTGGCCAAAACTGATGAATATCAAGTTTTTGAAACACTCACCGGCGAAAACTGATCAATATCAAGTTTTCGAAACACTTATCGGCAAAAACTGATTAACAAGAAAATCAAGTTTTCGAAACACTCATTGGCAAAAACTGATGAATATCAAGTTTTCGAAACACTCACCGGTGAAAACTGATTAATATCATGTTTTCGAAACACTCATTGACGAAAACTGATGAATATCAAGTTTTTGAAACACTCACCGGCAAAAACTGATTAACAAGAAAATCAAGTTTTCAAAACACTCATTGGCGAAAACTGATGAATATCAAGTTTTCGAAACACTCATCAACGAAAACTAATGAATATCAAGTTTTCGAAACACTCATCAGTGAAAACTGATTAACAAGAAAATCAAGTTTTTGAAACACTCATTGGCGAAAACTGATGAATATCAAGTTTTTGAAACACTCATCGGTGAAAACTGATGAATATCAAGTTTTCGAAACACTCATCGGCAAAAACTGATGAATATCAAGTTTTCGAAACATTCACCAGCGAAAACTGATGAATATCAAGTTTTCGAAACACTCACCGGCGAAAACTGATGAATATCAAGTTTTCCAAACACTCACCGGCGAACATAGATTAACAAGAAAATCACGTTTTCGATACACTCACCGGTTAAAACTGATGAATATCAAGTTTTCGAAACACTCATCGACGAAAACTGATGAATATCAAGTTTTCGAAACACTAATCGGTGAAAACTGATTAACAAGAAAATCAAGATTTCGAAACACTCATTGACGAAAACAGATGAATATCAAGTTTGCGAAACACTCACCAGCGAAAACTGATGAATATCAAGTTTTCGAAACACTCGCCGGTGAAAACTAATTAACAAGAAAACAAGTTTTCGAAACACTCATTGGCGAAAACTGATGAATATCAAGTTTCTGAAACACTAACTGATAAAAACTGATGAATATCAAGTTTTCGAAACACTTAATGGCGAAAACTGATTAACAAGAAAATCAAATTTTCGAAACACTCATTGGTGAAAACAGATGAATATAAAGTTTCCGAAACACTCATCAACAAAAACTGATGAATATCATGTTTTCGAAATACTCATCAGTGAAAATTGATTAACAAGAAATTCAAGTTTTCGAAACACTCATTGGTGAAAACTAAAGAATATCATGATTTCAAAACACTCACCGGTGAAAAATAATCAATATCAAGTTTTCGAAACACTCATTGACTAAAACTATTGAATATCAATTTTTCAAAACACTCACTGGCAAAAAATGATCAATGTTAAATTTTTAAAACACTTATTAGCGAAAGCGGATTAACAAGAAAGTGATGTTTTCGAAACACTCAATGGCTAAAACTGATGAATATCAAGTTTTCGAAACACTCACCGGCGAACACTGATTAACAAGAAAATCAAGTTTTCGAAAGACTCATTGGCGAAAATTGATGAATATCAAGTTTCTGAAATACTCACCGGTGAAAACTGATGAATATCAAGTTTTCGAAACACTCATCGGCGAAAACTGATTAACAAGAAAATCAAGCTTTCGAAACACTCATTTGCGAAAACTGATGGCTATCAAGTTTTCAAAACACTCACCAGTGAAAACTGATGAATATCAAGTTTTCGAAACACTCATCGGCGAAAACTGATAAACAAGAAAATAAAGTTTTTGAAACACTCAATGGCGTAAACTGATGAATATCATGTTTTCGAAACACTCACCGGCGAAAACTGATGAATATCTTGTTTTTGAAACACTCACCGGCGAAAAATGATCAATATCAAGTTTTTGAAACACTTATTAGCGAAAACTGATTAACAAGAAAATTAAGTTTTCCAAACAATCAAAGGCTAAAACTGATGAATAACAAGTTTTCGAAAAACTCACTGGCGAAAATTGATTAACAAGAAAATCAAGTTTTCGAAACACTCATTGGCGAAAACTGGAGAATATCAAGTTTTTAAAACACTCACCGGCGAAAACTAATGAATATCAAATTTTCGAAACACTCATCGGTGAAAACTGATTAACAAGAAAATCAAGTTTTTGAAACACTCATTGGCGAAAACTGATGATTATCATGTTTTCGAAACACTCGCTAGCGAAAACTGTTGAATATCAGGTTTTTGAAACACTCACCGGCGAACACTAATTAACAAGAAAGCAATTTTTCGAAACACTCACCGGCGAAAACTGATGAATATCAAGTTTTCAAAATACTCACCGGCGAAAACTAATCAACAAGAAAATCATATTTTCGAAACATTCATTGGCAAAAATTGACGAATATCAAGTTTTCGAAACATTCTCCGGCGAAAACTTATCAATATCAAGTTTTCGAATCACTCATCGGAGATAATTGATTGACAAGAAAATCAACTTTTCAAAACACTCATTACCAAAAAGTAATAAATATCATATTTTCGAAACACTCACCGGCGAAAACTGATTAACATCAAGTTTTCGTAACAATCATCGTCCAAACCTGATTAACCAGAAAATCAAGTTTTCGAAACACTCATTCGCGAAAACTGATGAATATCAAGTTTCCGAAACAAGCACCGGCGAAAACTAATGAATATCAAGTTTTTGAAACACTCATCGGCAAAAACTGATTAATATCTTGTGTTCGAAACACTCACCGGCGAAAAATGATTAATATCAAGTTTTCGAACCACTTACTAGCGAAAACTGATTAACAAGAAAATTAAGTTTTTCAAACACTCAATGGCTGAAATTGATGAATATAATGTTTTCGAAACACTCACCGGCGAGCACAGATTATCAAGAAAATCAAGTTTTTGAAACACTCATTGGCGAAAACTGATGAATATTAAGTTTCCGAAATACTCACCGGCGAAAACTGAAGTATATCAAGTTTTCGAAACACTCATCGGCGAAAACTGATTATCAAGAAAATCAAGTTTTCGAAACACCCATTGGCGAAAACTAAAGAATATCAAGTTTTCGAAACATTCACCAGCGAAAACTGTTGAATATTAAGTTTTTGAAGCAGTTACCGGCGAACACTGATTAACAAAAAAACAAGTTTACGAAACGCTCATTGGCGAAAACTGATGAATATCATGTTTCCGAAACACTCACCGGCGAAAACTGATGAATATCAAGTTTTCGAAACACTCATTAGCGAAAACTGATTAACAAGAAAATCAAGTTTTTGAAACACGCATTGACGAAAACTAATGAATAGCAAGTTTTCGAAACAGTCGCTGGCGAAAACTAATGAATTTCAAGATTTCGAAACACTCATCGGCGAAAACTGATTAACAAGAAAATGAAGTTTTCGAAACACTCGTTGGTGAAAACTGATGAATATCGAGTTTTCGAAACACTCACCGGCGAAAACTGATGAATATCTTGTTTTCGAAACACTCACCGGCGAAAAATAATCAATATCAAGTTTTCGAAACACTTATTAGCAAAAACTGATTAACAAGAAAATTAAGTTTTTAAACACTCAATGGCTAAAACTAATGAATATCAAGTTTTCGAAACACTCACCGGCGAACACTGATTAACAAGAAAATCAAGTTTTCGAAACACTCATTGGCGAAAACTGATGAATAACAAGTTTTCGAAACACTCAACGGCGAAAACTGATGAATATCAAGTTTTCGAAACACTCACCGGCGAAAACTGATGAATATCAAGTTTTCGAAACACTCACCGGCGAAAACAGATCAATATCAAGTTTTCAAAACACTTATTGGCGAAAACTGATTAACGAGAAAATTATGTTTTCGAAACACACACCGTTGACCACTGATTAACATGAATATCAAGTTTTCAGAACACTCACCGGCGAAAACTGATGAATATCTTGTTTTTGAAACACTCACTGGCCAAAACTAGTGGATATCAAGTTTTCGAAACACTCATCGGCCAAAACTGATTAACAAGAAAATGAAGTTTTCGAAACACTAATTGGCGAAAACTGATGAATATCAAGTTTTCGAAACACTGACCGGCAAAAGTTGATGAATATCAAGTTTTCGAAACACTCTCCGGCGAAAACTGATGAATATCTTATTTTCGAAACACTCACCGGTGAAAAATGATCAATATCAAGTTTTCAAAACACTTATTAGTGAAAACAGATTAACAAGAAAGTCAAGTCTTTCAAACACTCAATGGCAAAAACTTATGAATATCAAGTTTTCGAAACACTCAACGGCGAACACTGATTAACAAGAAAATCTGTTTTTCGAAACACTCATTGGCGAAAACTGATGAATATCAAGTTTCCGAAACAAGCACCGGCGAAAACTAATGAATATCAAGTTTTTGAAACACTCATCGGCAAAAACTGATTAATATCTTGTGTTCGAAACACTCACCGGCGAAAAATGATTAATATCAAGTTTTCGAACCACTTACTAGCGAAAACTGATTAACAAGAAAATTAAGTTTTTCAAACACTCCATGGCTGAAATTGATGAATATAATGTTTTCGAAACACTCACCGGCGAGCACAGATTATCAAGAAAATCAAGTTTTGAAACACTCATTGGCGAAAACTGATGAATATTAAGTTTCCGAAATACTCACCGGCGAAAACTGAAGTATATCAAGTTTTCGAAACACTCATCGGCGAAAACTGATTATCAAGAAAATCAAGTTTCGAAACACCCATTGGCGAAAACTAAAGAATATCAAGTTTTCGAAACATTCACCAGCGAAAACTGTTGAATATTAAGTTTTTGAAGCAGTTACCGGCGAACACTGATTAACAAAAAAACAAGTTTACGAAACGCTCATTGGCGAAAACTGATGAATATCATGTTTCCGAAACACTCACCGGCGAAAACTGATGAATATCAAGTTTTCGAAACACTCATTAGCGAAAACTGATTAACAAGAAAATCAAGTTTTGAAACACGCATTGACGAAAACTAATGAATAGCAAGTTTTCGAAACAGTCGCCGGCGAAAACTAATGAATTTCAAGATTTCGAAACACTCATCGGCGAAAACTGATTAACAAGAAAATGAAGTTTTCGAAACACTCGTTGGTGAAAACTGATGAATATCGAGTTTTCGAAACACTCACCGGCGAAAACTGATGAATATCTTGTTTTCGAAACACTCACCGGCGAAAAATAATCAATATCAAGTTTTCGAAACACTTATTAGCAAAAACTGATTAACAAGAAAATTAAGTTTTTAAACACTCAATGGCTAAAACTAATGAATATCAAGTTTTCGAAACACTCACCGGCGAACACTGATTAACAAGAAAATCAAGTTTTCGAAACAGTCATTGGCGAAAACTGATGAATAACAAGTTTTCGAAACACTCAACGGCGAAAACTGATGAATATCAAGTTTTCGAAACACTCACCGGCGAAAACTGATGAATATCAAGTTTTCGAAACACTCACCGGCGAAAACAGATCAATATCAAGTTTTCAAAACACTTATTGGCGAAAACTGATTAACAAGAAAATTATGTTTTCGAAACACACACCGTTGACCACTGATTAACATGAATATCAAGTTTTCAGAACACTCACCGGCGAAAACTGATGAATATCTTGTTTTTGAAACACTCACTGGCCAAAACTAGTGGATATCAAGTTTTCGAAACACTCATCGGCCAAAACTGATTAACAAGAAAATGAAGTTTTCGAAACACTAATTGGCGAAAACTGATGAATATCAAGTTTTCGAAACACTGACCGGCAAAAGTTGATGAATATCAAGTTTTCGAAACACTCTCCGGCGAAAACTGATGAATATCTTATTTTCGAAACACTCACCGGTGAAAAATGATCAATATCAAGTTTTCAAAACACTTATTAGTGAAAACTGATTAACAAGAAAGTCAAGTCTTTCAAACACTCAATGGCAAAAACTTATGAATATCAAGTTTTCGAAACACTCAACGGCGAACACTGATTAACAAGAAAATCTGTTTTTCGAAACACTCATTGGCGAAAACTGATGAATATCAAGTTTCCGAAACAAGCACCGGCGAAAACTAATGAATATCAAGTTTTTGAAACACTCATCGGCAAAAACTGATTAATATCTTGTGTTCGAAACACTCACCGGCGAAAAATGATTAATATCAAGTTTTCGAACCACTTACTAGCGAAAACTGATTAACAAGAAAATTAAGTTTTTCAAACACTCCATGGCTGAAATTGATGAATATAATGTTTTCGAAACACTCACCGGCGAGCACAGATTATCAAGAAAATCAAGTTTTTGAAACACTCATTGGCGAAAACTGATGAATATTAAGTTTCCGAAATACTCACCGGCGAAAACTGAAGTATATCAAGTTTTCGAAACACTCATCGGCGAAAACTGATTATCAAGAAAATCAAGTTTTCGAAACACCCATTGGCGAAAACTAAAGAATATCAAGTTTTCGAAACATTCACCAGCGAAAACTGTTGAATATTAAGTTTTTGAAGCAGTTACCGGCGAACACTGATTAACAAAAAAACAAGTTTACGAAACGCTCATTGGCGAAAACTGATGAATATCATGTTTCCGAAACACTCACCGGCGAAAACTGATGAATATCAAGTTTTCGAAACACTCATTAGCGAAAACTGATTAACAAGAAAATCAAGTTTTTGAAACACGCATTGACGAAAACTAATGAATAGCAAGTTTTCGAAACAGTCGCCGGCGAAAACTAATGAATTTCAAGATTTCGAAACACTCATCGGCGAAAACTGATTAACAAGAAAATGAAGTTTTCGAAACACTCGTTGGTGAAAACTGATGAATATCGAGTTTTCGAAACACTCACCGGCGAAAACTGATGAATATCTTGTTTTCGAAACACTCACCGGCGAAAAATAATCAATATCAAGTTTTCGAAACACTTATTAGCAAAAACTGATTAACAAGAAAATTAAGTTTTTAAACACTCAATGGCTAAAACTAATGAATATCAAGTTTTCGAAACACTCACCGGCGAACACTGATTAACAAGAAAATCAAGTTTTCGAAACAGTCATTGGCGAAAACTGATGAATAACAAGTTTTCGAAACACTCAACGGCGAAAACTGATGAATATCAAGTTTTCGAAACACTCACCGGCGAAAACTGATGAATATCAAGTTTTCGAAACACTCACCGGCGAAAACAGATCAATATCAAGTTTTCAAAACACTTATTGGCGAAAACTGATTAACAAGAAAATTATGTTTTCGAAACACACACCGTTGACCACTGATTAACATGAATATCAAGTTTTCAGAACACTCACCGGCGAAAACTGATGAATATCTTGTTTTTGAAACACTCACTGGCCAAAACTAGTGGATATCAAGTTTTCGAAACACTCATCGGCCAAAACTGATTAACAAGAAAATGAAGTTTTCGAAACACTAATTGGCGAAAACTGATGAATATCAAGTTTTCGAAACACTGACCGGCAAAAGTTGATGAATATCAAGTTTTCGAAACACTCTCCGGCGAAAACTGATGAATATCTTATTTTCGAAACACTCACCGGTGAAAAATGATCAATATCAAGTTTTCAAAACACTTATTAGTGAAAACTGATTAACAAGAAAGTCAAGTCTTTCAAACACTCAATGGCAAAAACTTATGAATATCAAGTTTTCGAAACACTCAACGGCGAACACTGATTAACAAGAAAATCTGTTTTTCGAAACACTCATTGGCGAAAACTGATGAATATCAAGTTTCCGAAACAAGCACCGGCGAAAACTAATGAATATCAAGTTTTTGAAACACTCATCGGCAAAAACTGATTAATATCTTGTGTTCGAAACACTCACCGGCGAAAAATGATTAATATCAAGTTTTCGAACCACTTACTAGCGAAAACTGATTAACAAGAAAATTAAGTTTTTCAAACACTCCATGGCTGAAATTGATGAATATAATGTTTTCGAAACACTCACCGGCGAGCACAGATTATCAAGAAAATCAAGTTTTTGAAACACTCATTGGCGAAAACTGATGAATATTAAGTTTCCGAAATACTCACCGGCGAAAACTGAAGTATATCAAGTTTTCGAAACACTCATCGGCGAAAACTGATTATCAAGAAAATCAAGTTTTCGAAACACCCATTGGCGAAAACTAAAGAATATCAAGTTTTCGAAACATTCACCAGCGAAAACTGTTGAATATTAAGTTTTTGAAGCAGTTACCGGCGAACACTGATTAACAAAAAAACAAGTTTACGAAACGCTCATTGGCGAAAACTGATGAATATCATGTTTCCGAAACACTCACCGGCGAAAACTGATGAATATCAAGTTTTCGAAACACTCATTAGCGAAAACTGATTAACAAGAAAATCAAGTTTTTGAAACACGCATTGACGAAAACTAATGAATAGCAAGTTTTCGAAACAGTCGCCGGCGAAAACTAATGAATTTCAAGATTTCGAAACACTCATCGGCGAAAACTGATTAACAAGAAAATGAAGTTTTCGAAACACTCGTTGGTGAAAACTGATGAATATCGAGTTTTCGAAACACTCACCGGCGAAAACTGATGAATATCTTGTTTTCGAAACACTCACCGGCGAAAAATAATCAATATCAAGTTTTCGAAACACTTATTAGCAAAAACTGATTAACAAGAAAATTAAGTTTTTAAACACTCAATGGCTAAAACTAATGAATATCAAGTTTTCGAAACACTCACCGGCGAACACTGATTAACAAGAAAATCAAGTTTTCGAAACAGTCATTGGCGAAAACTGATGAATAACAAGTTTTCGAAACACTCAACGGCGAAAACTGATGAATATCAAGTTTTCGAAACACTCACCGGCGAAAACTGATGAATATCAAGTTTTCGAAACACTCACCGGCGAAAACAGATCAATATCAAGTTTTCAAAACACTTATTGGCGAAAACTGATTAACAAGAAAATTATGTTTTCGAAACACACACCGTTGACCACTGATTAACATGAATATCAAGTTTTCAGAACACTCACCGGCGAAAACTGATGAATATCTTGTTTTTGAAACACTCACTGGCCAAAACTAGTGGATATCAAGTTTTCGAAACACTCATCGGCCAAAACTGATTAACAAGAAAATGAAGTTTTCGAAACACTAATTGGCGAAAACTGATGAATATCAAGTTTTCGAAACACTGACCGGCAAAAGTTGATGAATATCAAGTTTTCGAAACACTCTCCGGCGAAAACTGATGAATATCTTATTTTCGAAACACTCACCGGTGAAAAATGATCAATATCAAGTTTTCAAAACACTTATTAGTGAAAACTGATTAACAAGAAAGTCAAGTCTTTCAAACACTCAATGGCAAAAACTTATGAATATCAAGTTTTCGAAACACTCAACGGCGAACACTGATTAACAAGAAAATCTGTTTTTCGAAACACTCATTGGCGAAAACTGATGAATATCAAGTTTCCGAAACAAGCACCGGCGAAAACTAATGAATATCAAGTTTTTGAAACACTCATCGGCAAAAACTGATTAATATCTTGTGTTCGAAACACTCACCGGCGAAAAATGATTAATATCAAGTTTTCGAACCACTTACTAGCGAAAACTGATTAACAAGAAAATTAAGTTTTTCAAACACTCCATGGCTGAAATTGATGAATATAATGTTTTCGAAACACTCACCGGCGAGCACAGATTATCAAGAAAATCAAGTTTTTGAAACACTCATTGGCGAAAACTGATGAATATTAAGTTTCCGAAATACTCACCGGCGAAAACTGAAGTATATCAAGTTTTCGAAACACTCATCGGCGAAAACTGATTATCAAGAAATCAAGTTTTCGAAACACCCATTGGCGAAAACTAAAGAATATCAAGTTTTCGAAACATTCACCAGCGAAAACTGTTGAATATTAAGTTTTTGAAGCAATTACCGGCGAACACTGATTAACAAAAAAACAAGTTTACGAAACGCTCATTGGCGAAAACTGATGAGTATCATGTTTCCGAAACACTCACCGACGAAAACTGATGAATATCAAGTTTTCGAAACACTCATTAGCGAAAACTGATTAACAAGAAAATCAAGTTTTTGAAACACGCATTGACGAAAACTAATGAATAGCAAGTTTTCGAAACAGTCGCAGGCGAAAACTAATGAATTTCAAGATTTCGAAACACTCATCGGCGAAAACTGATTAACAAGAAAATGAAGTTTTCGAAACACTCGTTGGTGAAAACTGATGAATATCGAGTTTTCGAAACACTCACCGGCGAAAACTGATGAATATCTTGTTTTCGAACCACTCACCGGTGAAAAATAATCAAAATCAAGTTTTCGAAACACTTATTAGCGAAAACGGATTAACAAGAAAGTGATGTTTTTCAAACACTCATTGGCGAAAATTGATGAATATCAAGTTTTCGAAACACTCATCAGCGAAAACTGATTAACAAGAAAATCAAGTTTTTAAAACACTCATTGGTAAAAACTGATGAATATCAAGTTTTCGAAACACTCACTGGCGAAAACTGATGAATATCAAGTTTTCGAAACACTCATTGGTAAAAACTGATTAACAAGAAAATCAAGTTTTCGAAACACTCATTGGCGAAAACTGATGAATATCATGTTTCTGAAACACTCATTGACGAAAATTAATGAATATCAAGTTTTTGAAACACTCACCGGCGAAAATTGATTAACAAGAAAATCATGTTTTCGAAACACTCGTTGGCGAAAACTGATGAATATCAAGTTTTCGAAACACTCATCGACGAAAAGTAATGAATATCAATATTTCGAAACACTCATCGGCGAAAACTGATTGACAAGAAAATGAAGTTTTTGAAACACTCATTGGCGAAAACTGATGAATATCAAGTTTTCTAAACACTCACCGGCGAAAACTGATGAACATGAAGTTTTCGAAACACTCACCGGCAAAAACTAATTAAGAAGAAAATGAAGTTTTCGAAACACTCATTGGCAAAAACTGATAAATATCAAGTTTTCGAAACCCTCACCGGCGAAAGCTGATGAATATCTTGTTTTCAAAACACTAACCAGCCAAAAATGATCAATATCAAGTTTTCGAAACACTTATTAGCGAAAACTGATTAACAAAAAAATTACGTTTTTGAAACACTCAATCGCAAAAACTGATGAATATCAAGTTTTCGAAACACTCACCGGCGAAAACTAATTAACAAAAAAATGAAGTTTTCGAAACACTCATTGGCAAAAACTGATGAATATCAAGTTTTCGAAAAACTCACCGGCGAAAACTGATGAATATATTGTTTTCAAAACACTAACCAGCGAAAAATGATCAATATCAAGTTTTCGAAACACTTATTAGCGAAAACTGATTAACAAAAAAATTAAGTTTTCAAATCATTCAATGGCTAAAACTGATGAATATCAAGTTTTCGAAACACTCACCGGCGAAAACTGATCAATATCAAGTTTTCGAAACACTTATTGGCGAAAACTGATTAACAAGAAAATTAAGTTTTCGAAACACTCAATAGTGGAAATTGATGAATATGAAGATTTCGAAACACTCACCGTGTAACACTGATTAACAAGAAAATCAAGTTTTCGAAACACTCACCGGCGAAAATTAATGAATATCAAGTTTTCGAAACACCCATTGACGAAAACTAATGAATATAATGTTTTCGAAACACTCACCAGCGAAAACTGATGAATATCACGTTTTCGAAACACTCACAGGCGAACAATGATTAACAAGAAAGCAAGTTTTCGAAACACTCATTGGCGAAAACTGATGAAAATCAAGTTTGCGAAACACTCACCGGCGAAAATTGATGAATATCAAGTTTTCGAAACACTCATCGGGGAAAACTAATTAACAAGAAATTCAAGTTTTTGAAACAACCATTGGCGAACACTAATGAATATCAAGTTTTCGAAACACTCACCAGCGAAAACTGATGAATATCAAGTTTTCGAAACACTCACCGGCTAAAACTGATTAAAAAGAAAATCAAGTTTTCGAAAGACTCATTAGTGAAAACTAATGAATATCATGTTTCTGAAACACCCACCGGCGAAATTTGATGAATATCAAGTTTTCGAGACACACATTAGCAAAAACTAATGAATATCAAGTTTTCGAAACACTCACCGGCGAAAATTGATGAATATGAAGTTTTCGAAACACTCATCGGCGACTACTGAATAACAAGAAAACAATTTTTTGAAACACTCATAGGCGAAAACTGATGAATATCAAGTTTTCGAAACACTCATCGGCAAAAATTGATTAACAAGAAAATCAAGTTTCCGAAACACTCAGTGGTGAAAACTGATGAATATCAAGTTTCCGAAACACTAATCAAAGAAAACTGATGAATATCAAGTTTTCGAAACAATCATCGGCGAAAATTGATTAACAAGAAAATCAAGTTTTTAAAACACTCATTGGTGAAAACTGATGAATATCATGTTTTCAAAACACTCTCTGGCGATAACTGATGAAAATCAAGTTTTCGAAACACTCACCGGCGAAAACTGATGAATATCTTGTTTTCGAAACACTCACCGGCGAAAAAGATCAATATCAAGTTTTTGAAACACTTATTAGCGAAAGCTGATTAACAAGAAAATTAAGTTTTCGAAACACTCAATGGCGAAAACTGATGAATATCAAGTTTTCGAAACACTCACTGTCGAACACTGATTAACAAGAAAATCAAGTTTTCGAAACAATTATTTGCCAAAACTGATGAATATCATATTTCCGAAACACTGACCAGCGAAAACTGATGAATATCAAGTTTTCGAAACACTCATCGGCGGAAATTGATTAAGAAGAAAATCAAGTTTTTGAAACACCCATTGGCGAAAACTGATGAATATCTTGTTTTCGAAACGCTCACCGGCGAAAAATGATTAATATCATGTTTTCGAAACTCTTATTAGCGAAAACTGATTAACAAGAAATTTAAGTTTTTCAAACACTCAATGGCTAAAACTGATGAATATCAAGTTTTCAAAACACTCACCGGTGAACATAGATTAACAAGAAAATCAAGTTTTCGAAACACTCATTTGCGAAAACTGATGAATATCAAGTTTTCGAAATACTCAATGGCGAAAACTGATGAATATCAAGATTTCGAAACACTCATCGACAAAAACTGATTAACAAGAAAATAAAGTTTTCGAAACATCCATTGGCGAAAACTAATGAATATCAAGTTTTCGAAACATTCACTAGTGAAAACCGATGAATATCAAGTTTTCGAAACACTCACCAGCGAAAACTTATTAACAAGAAAATCAAGTTTGTGAAACACTCATTGACGAAAACTAATTAATATCAAGTTTCGAAAACGCTCACCGGCGAAAATTGATGAATATCAAGTTTTCGAAACACTCACCGGCGAAAACCGATTAACAAGAAAATCAAGTTTTCGAAACACTCATTGGCGAAAACTGATGAATATCAAGTTTCCGAAACACTCACCAGTGAAAACTGATGATTATCAAGTTTTCAAAACACTCACCGTCAAAAACTAATGAATATCAAGTTTTCGAAACACTCATCGGCAAAAACTGATGAATATCATGTTTTCGAAACACTCATTGGCGAAAACTGATGCATTTCAAGTTTTTAAAAAACTGACCGACAAAAATTTATGAATATCATGTTTTCAAAACACTCATTGCTTAAAATTTATTAACAAGAAAATCATGTTTCCGAAACACTCATTGGCGAAAAATGATGAATATCGAGTTTCCAAAACTATCATCGACAAAAACGCATGAATATCATGTTTAGAAAACACTCATCGGCGACTACTGAATAACATGAAATTCAAGTTTTCGAAACACTCATTAGCCAAAAATGATGAATATCAAGTTTTTGAAACACTCACCGGCAAAAACTGATGAATCAACCTGAACCAACACCTGATCCAGCCCCTACGCACATGGAAGTAAGGCAGGACGCTAGAGGCACTATAGGAATATCCTTTAGGAGAAATTCCTTCAGTATGTCTAGGACTAGGTCTGTCAGATCTAGCGAAGATTTTAGAACCGCAATTGAGCCATCAAGACAATCTTGTTCCTCAATTCCTCAAACAGTAAGGACTGCTCCTTCTGTAATTCACCTACAGGGATTAGATACATCATCTAATCTACCTAGGCCAATTTATCAACCACCTCATGACGATGAACAAGCCTCAGTCCAATCTCCCACATATTCTGACATGGTAGAAAATACTATTAATGTCATAATTAAAGATTTTCAATAGGATAAGGATTCCTTGAGGAAGGACTTCTATTCCGATCAAAATAGCAAAAAAAGAGAATGGTTTCTAGGAAACTATGATAAAAAAGCTAGGAAAACAATCCAAGAAATTTATTATAAAACTTTGAACAAAGTCAGTAACAATATCCCTTTCTTTGAATGGTTTAATGCGTATGCAGAATACCATTCAATTGATTACCCTTTTAAAATCCCCTTAAAGCATCCTGCCGGAATAAATGTCACCTGGCAAACAAAACATGGTAATTCAATCCAAAATGAATTGCCTCCTACGCAAGCATATTTTGTCCCAAACATGACAATTAACGAAAGCTCTGTTGTAGCTTCACCATTTAAAGCCAAAGACATAACTAAAGAAGTTGAATCCAAAGATATCTCTAGTCTTATGGAACAAAATAATTACACAAATTCTTAGCTTCAGGCCTTAGGAGAAAACACTAATACCTACCTAAAGAAAATTAGTGAACAACTCCTAGAGCAACCCAACCAGCAGTCCAACTCTACTAAAACCTCCACAACAACAGCCAATATTTAAACCTTTTGAATCAAATTTTAATCTAGCCAAAGAGAAAACACTCTCACAATTGATTGATGAAAAACTCAAGGGGTTAATCGTAGTCGATACACCTCAAAAACTTAAAAATCGCCTGTCTTAGGTGACACGCCTCAAGCTCCTCTCAAAACCCTAGCATCAGGAACTTCCCTTAATAAACTTCCTTTAGGAATCAATCACCTTGATTTTCCAAAAGAAATTCCTCAAAATCAAACTAATCCAATTATTCCCAATTGGAAGCATTCCATAAAGCTTTACTATCCGAGAGCCACTTATCCGGATATGGCATTAGAAGAAAAAAACCTTTCTCCGAAACATTTTGATGCAAGCCACATTTATGCTTGGAATATAGATGGGCTAGCAGAAAATAATATCTTAGGGCTTCTCCAACAAATGACCATGGCCAGCACAGCCTATTCTATATACCACAATTGTGATGAGCACTTCATTGCTCAAATCCTTATAGCCGGGTTCACTGGCCAACTCAAAGGTTGGTGGGACTTTTACCTTTCAGAAGAACAAAAGACCCAAATCCTGAGTGCAGCAAAACAACAAGCGATGGTGCTGTAGTAACCAACAATGGTGAACCAATACCAGATGCTGTTAATACCCTCATCAATAAAATTACCCAAGATTTTACAGGAGATCCCTCCTTATGGAGAGATAAATCTGCCGAATTACTATCAAACCTTAGGTTCAAAACCTTAGCAGACTTTAGGTGGTACAAAGATACTTTCCTAATAAGAGTCTATACTAGGGAAGATAGTAACCACTGATTGTGGAAAGAAAAATTCATTACTGGCCTACCTACTTCCTTAGGAGATAAGGTCAGGGAAAAACAAAGGAATATGTCAGGAGACAACCATATCCATTATGAAAACCTAAGCTATGGGCAATTAATTGCTCTCGTCCAAAAAATAGCCTTTAAAATATGTCAAGATGACAAAATACAACACCAACTTAACAAAGAAAAGGCCAAAAATAGAAGAGAATTAGGGTCCTTCTGTGAACAATTGGGTTTTCAATCATGTAAGAAGCCCAAGCCCAAACACAGAGAACATAAGGATTACCAAAAACATAAAGATTACCAAAAGACAAAAAATTATTATAGGACTCCCAAAAATAGAAACCCTATGAACTTGTCAAAACATGTTTCTTCCAAAACCCCAATAGATTTACCCAAAACTAAAATCAAATGTTTTAGGTGTGGTAAAGAAGGCCATATGGCCAAATACTGCAGACTAAACAGAAAAATCAGGATGCTCGAATTAGATAATCCTGTAAAGGAACAAATAATCAATCTAATGACTCAAACATCTTCTGAAGAAGAATTTGAAGAGTCTGACCAAGATATTAATCACATTCTTGAAGATGATATCTCATCTAAATCTTCCTCCGAAGGGGAAAATTGCGGTTGTGCTGCAGCAAATCTTATAGAAGAAAATAATCCACTCTATATCAATGTTATAAACACAGAAGAAAATATCCTTTCTGGAGCACTTAATTCCTTTAGTACCAATGAGGAAAAAATCCAATTCCTTAACAAATTAAAAGAAACCCAGGAAATTCCATCTACCTCAACCAGTATTCCAATCCAACAGCCCAAAAGATATGACTTTACCGAAATTATTAAACGTTTTGATAGCAAACCAAGGCTTGTTACAATTACAGACCTACAAAAAGAAATAAATAGCTAAAAAAGTGAAATAAAAGAAATAAAAACCACCCAAAATCTACACTCACTAATCATCAACCAAATCCAGCACGAAGAAAACCCTGTAATCAACAAAGAAAATGCTAAAGAAGAACAAGAAGAAGATCTTCCTGAAGCATTTCTAAATTTAATCACTAGAGTGTCCATTCAAAAATGGTATATTGCCATGCAATTAATCCTCCAAAACAATTACACCTACAATGTAACTGCTCTCTTTGATACAGGGGCATCCTAAATTGTATTAAAGAAGGCATTATTCCCACAAAATTTGTTGAGAGAACTATAGAATCTCTCAGCGGTGCTGATGGCGGAAAACTAGACATTACCTACAAACTCTCTGATGCATTTGACAATCTCCACGCCATTCATTATTGTCAAAAATCATACCTGTGACATCATTTTAGGGGCTCCCTTCATTGATCAAATTATGCCTTTTTCCATCTCCAAGCAAGGAATCGAAACTGAGTATTTTGGGAAAAAGATTTTATTCCCATTTTCAAAACCCGCTTTTACCAAAACTATAAATTATATTCAGTATAAAGAAAATCTAATCAATTTCCTAAAAGAAGAAGTCTCCTATAAAATAATAGAATCCCAACTCTCTAAGGCTGAGGTAAAAACTAAAGTCCAAGGGATCCAATCCTATATAGAAAAATCCATCTGTTCCGATCTTCCGAATGCTTTCTAGGAAAGGAAAAAACATGTAGTCTCCTTAGCCTATGAAAAGGATTTTGATGAGAGGAATATTCCTACAAAGGCTAGGCCAATCCAAATGAACCAAGACCTCTTAGAGCATTGCTAGAAGGAAATCAAAGACCTTCTTTCTAAAAAATTAATCAGAAAAAGTCAGAGCCCTTGGCCATGCTCTGCCTTTTATGTTAATAAAAATGCCGAGTTAGAAAGAGGAACACCTAGACTCCTCATAAATTATAAACCATTAAATGATGCCCTCCAGTGGATTAGGTATCCCATCCCTAACAAAAAAGACCTCCTGAATAGACTTTTCCAGTAAAAAATATTTTCAAAAATTTATATGAAATCAGGAATCTGGCAACTTCAAATTGATGAAAAAGATAGGTACAAAATAGCGTTCATTGTACCCTTCAGACAATATGAATGGAATGTTATGCTTTTTGGTTTGAAAAATGCCCCTTCTGAATTCCAAAGAATAATGAATGAAATTTTCAATGCTTATACTAAATTCATCATTGTTTATATTGTTGACGTGTTGGTTTATTCGGAATCTATAGATCAACATGTCAAGCATCTTCATACTTTTGTAAGTGTGATCAAAAGGAACGGCTTAGCTGTTACCAAATCCAAAATTAGTCTATTTCAGACCAAAATAAGATTTCTCGGTCATGATATCCATCAGGGGACAATCACCCGAATTAACCGAGCTATCCAATTTGTAGATAAATTCCCAGATCAAATCCTTGACAAAAATCAACTTTAGCGGTTTTTAGGCTGCATAGAAAAACTAAAGTCCAAGGGATCCAATCCTATATAGAAAAATCCATCTGTTCCGATCTTCCGAATGCTTTCTAGGAAAGGAAAAAACATGTAGTCTCCTTACCCTATTAAAAGGATTTTGATGAGGGGAATATTCCTACAAAGGCTAGGCCAATCCAAATGAACCAAGACCTCTTAGAGCATTGCTAGAAGGAAATCAAAGACCTTCTTTCTAAAAAATTAATCAGAAAAAGTCAGAGCCCTTGGCCATGCTCTGCCTTTTATGTTAATAAAAATGCCGAGTTAGAAAGAGGATCACCTAGACTCGTCATAAATTATAAACCATTAAATGATGCCCTCCAGTGGATTAGGTATCCCATCCCTAACAAAAAAGACCTCCTGAATAGACTTTTCCAGTAAAAAATATTTTCAAAATTTTATATGAAATCAGGAATCTGGCAACTTCAAATTGATGAAAAAGATAGGTACAAAATAGCGTTCATTGTCCCCATCAGACAATACGAATGGAATGTTATGCTTTTTGGTTTGAAAAATGCCCCTTCTGAATTCCAAAGAATAATGAATGAAATTTTCAATCCTTATACTAAATTCATCATTGTTTATATTGTTGACGTGTTGGTTTATTCGGAATCTATAGATCAACATGTCAAGCATCTTCATACTTTTGTAAGTGTGATCAAAAGGAACGGCTTAGCTGTTTCCAAATCCAAAATTAGTCTATTTCAGACCAAAATAAGATTTCTCGGTCATGATATCCATCAGGGGACAATCACCCCAATTAACCGAGCTATCCAATTTGTAGATAAATTCCCAGATCAAATCCTTGACAAAAATCAACTTCAGCGGTTTTTAGGCTGCATAAATTATGTCTCTGACTTCATCCCAAACTTAAACTATATTATCAAACCCCTTCATGATCGTTTGAAGAAAAATCCCCCTCCATGGACAGATGATCACACTTCTGTGGTCGAAAGAATAAAAAAGCATGTCCAAAATCTCCCATGCCTCTATCTTCCTGATCCACATGCATTCAAAATAGTAGAAACGGATGCATCAGATATAGGATATGGAGGTATTCTTAAACAAAAAATGCATGAGAAAGAAGTTTGCATTGCATTCACATCAAAGCATTGGAATAGAACTCAACAGAACTAGTCCACTATAAAAAAGGAAATGCTTGCAATAGTTCTTTGTGTGAATAAATTTCAAAGTGATTTATTAAATCAAAATTTTTTAATAAGGGTTCATTGCAAGTCAGCCAAAGATGTTTTCAAAAAAGATGTTAAGAATCTTGCATCAAAACAAATTTTTGCCAAATGGCAAGCAATTTTAAGTATATTTGACTTTGAAATTGAATACTTAAAAGGATCCTCAAATTCTCTCCCAGATTTCCTAATGAGGGAGTTTTTACAGTGAAAATAATGGCACCTAAAAAGGAGAGACACAAAGGAAAGGGCATAGCCCACGAAGAAACTAAGTCCAAAGCAGGACATCAAAAGACATCTAAGGCCCAGCCTCAAAAAAGCATCGTCTTAGGGTCATCAACCCTTCAAACCCCAAAAATTGAGTCATCGACTCATTCAATCCAGAGCCCTAGTGATTATGCACTGCCAATTCAAACCCTCTTAGGGATCCAAGCCAACCAAAAACTCCAAAAATTACCAAAGAAAACTTGGGCAGATATTGCCCTTGAAGAAGATCTAGCCCAAGCAATTGAGCAAAAATCCAAACAATTGACTAGAGCAGGCTCTTCGTCTACTCTGGTTTTAAGCACTCCTTCAAATCCTAAATCTGTTTATATCCAGAAGACCGATAGGGCTATGGATATATTCCAAACTGAAAAATCCTTCCTTGAAAGAAACCCTCAAATACTTGCCTCAAAGTTATTCCCTCTGGGATTCCATTTTATCCCACAATCCCTCCAAAAAACCCAATTGTTTTATGAATTCATTCTTGTAGATACTAAATCTGCAAGTATTAAACATTTCCCACGTTCTGAGGAGAATGGTTCTCATGCTTATTCCACCACCCTTCAAATTTTGAAAGTCATTTCTCCCGCAGAATGGGGGAGTGATTTAAATAAAATTAAAATATTTTCTCAACCTTTTGATCCAATAGGGTACAACTACTGGGACTACAGAAGTGCCTGGTATAGTACCTTTTGGTACCAAAACAAAAAATGTGGTAACTCTTGGCTACTACTTTTCAAAAATGGGATTCAGTATCATTTCCCCCAATGGTTTAATCTCTGGTGGAGGTTCTTTGGACCTATTCCAGATATTTTACCTATTGTGGTAAGAAATGGTCTTGAATATTTTTCAAACAAAATAAATTTGACAGAAGATCCTCACCCAGCGGATTTACATTTATGTTCAAAATTTGGTTTAGCATGGGTTTTCAAATGGCAGTACAAGTATGGGGAAGCACTATTTCCCAATGGATCCCCTGTCCTCCAAAGGATGCCATCAGTTAAATGGTGGCCAAAATTCGAAGGAACTGACAGAGCCAGCACGGGTTCCATCAAAAAATGGTTCTCCCAGAACCGAAAATTCCTCCTTGCTGAAGATAGAGATACATGCCTCTTTTCTGAACCAGAATCAAGGATTCAATCTTGCTTAGCCTCTTCCTCAAATAAAGAAGAGCTAGCCAAACAACTAAACCAGATCCTACAACTCTTCCAGTCTAAGGATGAGTCTTCAACCCCTGGAAGCCCCTCCGCAAGCTCTTCAGGCTTGCAAAGCAATGAAGATGATTGCTACGGAATCAATCTGGATGAAGATGACTAATAGGGCTCTTCATCCCATTACTATTATTTGTCAGAATTTGCATGACCGATGCAACAATTTTATTGTGCAACTGCCAGGAGTCACTGCTCACCTGACAAGATTCCCTTATCATGTTGCACCAATAATTTACATTTCCATGTAGCAATTCTGTCTCTATATAACTTTAGTTTTCTATATAAAGGCCCTAAGCCTTCAGTAGTAGACAGGTTACATTTGAGTGAGAAAGTTTTAGAGAGAGTTCTGAGAATCCTTTTCTAAGTTCTCTCTTTTAAATTTTTGCATTCCAATACAAGTTTCTTTATTTACTTTTCTTTCTTTCATTCCCTCTCCCACACTTATACCAGTGCGGACTGCCGCCGGTATAGGTCCCCATTTACATTAAGCATTTTATTTTCTTCAATTTATTTTCCTGTTCTGCATTGCATGGAATTTTAATTCTGTTCTTAGATTTTATCATACACTCCCTACTTCATTCACCCCTACCTTTCCACATTATCCTTTGATCCTGCTCCCTTTGGTATCTCACCGGCGAAAACTGATCAATATCAAGTTTTCGAAACAATTATTGGCGACAACTGATTAACAAGAAAAAAGTTTTTGAGACACTCAATGGCGAAAACTGATGAATATCACGATTTCGAAACATTCACCGGCGAAAATTGATTAACAAGAAAATCAAGTTTTCGAAACACTCATCGGCGAAAACTAATGAATATCAAGTTTCCGAAACACTCACCATCGAAAATAGAAGAATATCAAGTTTTCGAAACACTCATCGGCGAAAACTAGTTAACAAGAAAATCAAGTTTTCGAAACACCCATTGGCGAAAACTAATGAATATCAAGTTTTCGAAACACTCACCGGCGAAAAATGATGAATATAAAGCTTTTGAAACACTCATCGGCGACTACTGAATTACAACAAAAATCAAGTTTTCGAAACACTCATTGGCCAAAACTAATGAATATCAAGTTTTCGAAACACTCACCGACGAAAACTGATCAATATCAAGTTTTCGAAACACTTATTGGCGAAAATTGATTAATAAGAAAATCAAGATTTCGAAACAATCAATGGCGAAAACTGATCAATATGAGGTTTTCGAAACACTCACCGGCGAAAACTGATTAACAAGAAAATCAACTTTTCCCAACACTCATTTGGGAAAACTGATGAACATCAAGTTTTCGAAGCACTCACCGGTGAAAACTAATTAACAAGAATTTCAAGTTTTTGAAACACTCATTGGCGAAAACTGATGAATATCAAGTTTCCGAAACACTCACCGGGCGAAAACTGATGAATTTCAAGATTGCGAAACACTCTCCGGCGAAAACAGATTAACAAGAATATCAAGTTTTCGAAACAATCATTGACAAAAACAGATGAATATTAAGTTTTCGAAAGACGAATTGGCAAAAACTGATTAACAAGAAAGTCAAGTTTTTGAAACATTCATTAGCGAAAACTAACGAACATCAAGTTTCTTAAACACTCACCGATAAAAACTAATGAATATCAAGTTTTCAAAACACTCACCGCGAAAAACTGATCAATATCATCTTTTCGAAACACTCATTGGCGAAAACTGATTAACAAGAAAATCAAGTTTTCGAAACACTCAATGGCGAAAACTGATGAATATCAAGTTTTCAAAACACTCACCTGCGAAAACTGATTAATAAGAAAATCAAGTTTTCGAAACACTCATTGGCAAAAACTGATGAATATCAAGTTTCCGAAACACACACCGGCGAAGATTAGCAAGAAAATCAACTTTTCCAAACACTCATTTGCGAAAACTAATGAATATCAAGTTTTCGAAACACTCACCGGCGAAAACTGATTAACAAGAAAATAAGTTTTCGAAACACTCATTGGCGAAAACTGATGAATATCAAGTTTTCGAAACACTCACCGGCGAAAACTGATGAATATCATGTTTTCAAAACACTCATCGGCGAAAACTAATTAACAAGAAAATCATGTCTTCGAAACACTCATTGGCGAAAACTGATGAATATCATGTTTTCGAAACACTCACCGGCGAAAACTGATGAATATCAAGTTTTCGAAACACTCACCTGTGAAAACTGATGAATATCAAGTTTTCGAAACACTCATCGGCGAAAACTGATTAACAAGAAAATCTGGTTTTCGAAACACTCATTGGCGAAAACTAATGAATATCAAGTTTTCGAAACACTGTCCAGTGAAAACTGATGAATATCATGTTTTCAAAACAGTGATCGACGAAAACTGATGAATATCAAGTTTTTGAAACAGTCATCGGCGAAAACTGATTAACAAGAAAATCAAGTTTTCGAAACACTCAATGGCGAAAACTGATGAATATCAACTTTTTGAAACACTGACCGGTGAAAACTGATGAATATCTAGTTTTCAAAACACTCACCGGGAAAAACTGATCAATATCATGTTTTCGAAACACTTATTGGCGAAAACTGATTAACAAGAAAATTAAGTTTTCGAAACCCTGAATGGCGAAAACTGGTGAATATCAAGTTTTCGAAACACTCACCAGCGAAAACTGATGGACAAGAAAATCAAGTTTTCGAAACACTCATTGGCAAAAACTGATGAATATCAAGTTTCCGAAACACTCACCGGCGAATACTGATTAACAAGAAAATCAAGTTTTCGAAACACTTTTTGGCGAAAACTGATGAATATCAAGTTTTCGAAACACTCACCAGGGAAAACTGATTAACAAGAAAATCTTGTTTTCGAAACACTGATTGGCGAAAACTGATGAATATCAAGTTTTTGAAACACTCAGCGGCGAAAACCGATTAACAAGAAAATCAAGTTTTCGAAACACTCATTGGCAAAAACGAATGAATATCAAGTTTTCAAAACACTCACCGGCAAAAACTGATGAATATCATGTTTTCGAAACACTCATTGGTGAAAACTGAAAAAAATTAAGTTTTTGAAACACTCATACGCGAAAACTGATCAATATCAAGTTTTCGAAACACTCACCGGCGAAAACTGATGAATATCAAGTTTTTGAAACACTCACCGGCGAAAACTGATGAATATCAAGTTTTCAAAACACTCATCGGCGAAAACTGATTAACAAGAAAATCAAGTTTTCGAAACACTCATTGGCGAAAACTGATGAATATCAAGTTTTCGAAACACTCACCGGCGAAAATTGATAATATCAAGTTTTCGAAACGTTCATTGGCGAAAACTGATTAACAAGAAAATCAAGTTTCCAAAACACTCATTGGCGAAAACTGATGAATATCAAGTTTTCGGAACAATAATCGACGAAAACTTATGAATATCAAGTTTTCGAAACACTTATTGGTGAAAACAGATTAACAAGAAAATCAAGTTTTCGAAACACTCATTGCCGAAAACTGATAAATGTCAATTTCCAAAACACTCACCGACGAAAACTGATGAATATCAAATTTTCAAAAGACTCATCGGCGAAAACTGATTAACAAGAAAATCAAGTTTTTGAAACACTCACTGGCGAAAATGTATAATATCAAGTTTTCGAAACACTCATTGGCGAAAACTGATTAACAAGAAAATCAAGTTTCCGAAACACTCATTGGCGAAAACTGATGAATATCAAGTTTTCGGAACACTAATCGGCGAAAACTGATTAATATCATATTTTCGAAACACTCATCGGCGACTACTGAATAACAAGAAAATCAAGTTTTTGAAACACTTATTGGCGAAAACTGATGAATATCAAATTTTCGAAACACTCACTGGCGAAAACTGATGATTATCAAGTTTTCGAAACACTCATCGGCGACTACTAGATGACAAGAAAATCAAGTTTTCGAAACACTCATAGGCCAAAACTGATGAATATCAAGTTTTCGAAACACTCACCGGCAAAAACAGATGAATATCCAGTATTTGAAACACTCACCGACGAAAACTGATCAATATCAAGTTCTCGAAAGACTTATTGGCAAAAACAGATTAACAAGAAAATCAAGTTTTTGAAACACTCAATGGCAAAAACTGATGAATATCGAGTTTTCGAAACACTCACTGGCGAAAATTGATTAACTAGAAAATCAACTTTTCCAAACACTCATTTGCGAAAACTGATCAATATCAAGTTTCCGAAACACCAATCGGCGAAAACTTATGAATATCAAGTTTTAGGAACACTCATCCGCGAAAACTGATTAACAAGAAAATCAAGTTTTCGAAACACTCATTGGTGAAAACTGATGAATATCAAGTTTTCGAAACACTCACCGGCAAAAACTGATGAATATCAAGTTTTCGAAACACTCATCAGCGAAAACTGATTAAAAAGAAATTCAAGTTTTCGAAACACTCATTGGCGAAAACTGATGAATATCAAGTTTTCGAAACACTCATCGGCAAAAACTGATTAACAAGAAAATCAAGTTCTCGAAACACTCATCGGTGATTAGTGTTTCGGAAACTTGATATTCATAAGTTTTCACCAATGAGTGTTTCGAAAACTTGATTTTCTTGTTAATCAGTTTTCGCCGATGAGTGTTTCGAAAGCTTGATATGCATTAGTTTTTGCCGATTAGTGTTTCGGAAGCTTGATATTCAGCAATTTTCGCCAATGAGTGTTTCGAAAACTTGATTTTCTTGTTAATCAGTTTTCGTCAATGAGTGTATCGAAAACTTGATATTCATCAATTTTAGCCGGTGAGTAATTCGGATACTTGATATTCATCATATTTTGCCAATGAGTGTTTCAAAAACTTGATTTTCTTGTTAATCAGTTTTCGCCGATGAGTGTCTCGAAAACTTGATATTCATAAGTTTTCGCCAATGAGTGTTTTGAAAACTTGATTTTCTTGTTAATCAATTTTTGCCGGTGAGTGTTTCGAAAACTTGATATTCATCAGTTTTCGCCGATGAGTGTTTCGAAAACTTGATATTCATCAGTTTTCGCGAATGAGTGTTTCGAAAACTTCATTTTCTTGTTGATCAGTTTTTGCCGATGAGTGTTTCGAAAACCTGCTATTCATCCATTTTTGTCGGTGAGTGTTTCGAAAACTTGATAATCATCAGTTTTTGCCAATGAGTCTTTTGAAAACTTGATTTTCTTGTTAATCAATTTTCCCCGATGAGTGTTTCGAAAACTTGATATTCATCAGTTTTAGCCAGTGAGTATTTCGGAAACTTGATATTCACCATATTTCGCCAATGAGTGTTTCGAAAACTTGATTTTCTTTTTAATCAGTTTTCACCGGTGAGTGTTTCGAAAACTTGATATTCATCAGTTTTTGCCAATGAGTGTTTCAAAAACTTGATTTTCTTGTTAATCAGTTTTCGTTGGTGAGTGTTTTGAAAACTTGATATTCATCAGTTTTTCGCCAATGAGTGTTTCGAAAACTTGATATTCTTGTTAAGCAGTTTTCGTCGATGAGTGTTTCAAAAACATGATATTCATCAGTTTTTGCCAATGAGAGTTTTGAAAACATCATTTTCTTGTTGATCAGTTTTCTGCGATGAGTGTTTCGAAAACTTGATATTCGTCAATTTTCACCAGTGAGTGTTTTGAAAACAAGACATTCATCAGGTTTCGCCGATGAGTGTTCTGAAAACTTGATTTTCTTGTTAATCAGTTTTCCCCGACGAGTGTTTGGAAAACTTGTTATTCATCAATATTCGCCAATTAGTGTTTCGAAAACTTGATATTCATCAATTTTCGCCAATGAGTTTTTCGAAAACTTGATATTCTTGTTAATCAGTTTTCGCCAATGAGTGTTTCGGAAACTGGATATTCATAAGTTTTCGTCGATGAGTGTTTCGAAATTTTGGTATTGATTAGATTTCGCCTAATACTGTTTCAAAAACTCGATTTTCTTGTTCATCAATTTTTGCCGGTGAGTGTTTCTAAAACTTGATATTCATCAGTTTTCGCAGTTGAGTGTATCGAATACTTAATATTCATCAGTATTCGCCGATGAGTGTGTCGCAAACTTGATTGACTTGTTAATCAGTTTTCACCGATGAGTGTTTCAGAAACTTGATATTCATCAGTTTTCGCCAATGATTGTTTCGAAAACATGATTCTCTTTTCAATCAGTTTTCGCCGATGAGTGTTTCGAAAACTTGATATTGATCAGTTTTCGTCGATGTGTATTTCGAAAACATAATATTCCTCAGTTTTTGCCGATTAGTGGTTCGGAAACTTGATATTCATCAGTTTTTGCCGATTAGTGTTTCGAAAACTTGAGTTTCCTGCTAATCAGTTTTCTGTAATGAGTGTTTCAAAAACTTGATTTTCTTGTTAATCAGTTTTCGCCGATGAGTGTTTCGCAAACTTGATATTCATCACTTTTCGCCAATGACTGTTTCGAAAACTTGATTTTCATTAGTTTTCACGATTTGGTGTTTCGAAAACTTGATTTTCTTATTAATCAGTTTTCGCCGATGAGTGTTTCGATAACTTGATATTCATCAATTTTCGTCGATGGGTGTTTTGAAGACTTGATATTCCTCAGTTTTTGCCGATTAGTGTTTCGGAAACTTGATATAAATCAATTTTCTCCAATGAGTGTTTCGAAAACTTGATTTTCTTGTTAATCAGTTTTCGCCGAGGAATGTTTCGAAAATATGATATTCGTCAGTTTTCGCCAGTGAGTGTTTCAGAATCTTCATATTCATCAATTTTTGCCGATGAGTGTTTTGAAAACTTGATTTTTTTTATTCATCAGTTTTCGTCGGTGAGTGTTTCGAAAGCTTGATATTCATCAGTTTTTACCAATTATTGTTTAAGAATCTTGATATTCATAAGTTTTCGCCAATGAGTGTTTCGAAAACTTGTTTTTCTTGTTAATTAGTTTTCGCTGATGAGTGTTTCGAAAACTTGATATCCATTAGTTTTCGTTGGTGAGTGTTTCGGAAACTTGATATTCATCAATTTTCGCCAATGAGTGTTTCGAAAACTTGATTTTCCTGCTAAACAGTTTTCGCTAGGGAGTGTTTCGAAAACTTGATATTCATTAGTTTTTGCCAATGACTGTTTCGAAAACTTGATTTTCTTGTTAATCATTTTTCGCCGATGAGTGTTTCGAAAACTTGATATTCATCAATTTTCGTCGGTGAGTGTTTCGGAATCATGATATTCATCAGTTTTCACCAATGAGAGTTTCGAAAACTTTATTTTCTTGTTAATCATTTTTCGCCGATGAGTGTTTCGAAAACTTGATATTCCTCAGTTTTCGTCGATTACTGTTTCGGAAACTAGATATTCATCAGTTTTCGCCAATGAGTGTTTCAAAAACTTGATTTTCTTGTTCATCAGTTTTCGTCAATTAGTGTTTTCGAAACTAGATATTCATCAATTTATGCCAATATGTGTTTTGAAAACTAGATTTTCTTGTGAATTTGTTTTCGCTCATGAGCGTTTCGATAACTTGATAATTATGTAATTTCAGGGGTGAGTGTTTCGAGGACAAGATATTTTACAATTTTCACCAATGAGTGTTTCAAAAACTTGATTTTCCTCGATCTTCACCGATAAGTGTTTCGAAAACTTGATATCCTCAGTGCTCCCCAATGAGTGTTTCGAAAACTTGATTTTCTTGATAATCATTTTCGCCGATGAGTGTTTAAAAAACTTGATCTTCATCATTTTTAGCTAATGAGTGTTTCGAAAACTTGATTTTTTTGTTAATCAGGTTTCGCCGATGAGTGTTCCGAAAACTTGATATACATCAGTTTTTGCCGGTGAGTGTTTCGAAAACTTGATATTAACCAGTTTTCGCCAATGAGTGTTTCAAAAACATGATTTTCTTGTTAATCAGTTTTTGCCGATGAGTGTTTGGTAAACTTGATATTCATCAGTTTTCGCCAATGTGTGTTTCGAAAACTTTATTTTCTTGTTAATCTGTTTTCGTCGATGAGTGTTTCGATAACTTGATATTCATCAAATTTCGCCGGTGAGTGTTTCGAGAAGTTGATATTCCTCAGTTTTCACCAATGAGTGTTTCGAAAACATGATATTCCTCAGTTCTCACCAATCAGTTCTAACCTGATTCCAGTCTTTCTATGAGGAATCTACATCCTAATTGCTTAGTTTGAACCTCTCTAATCAGTTCTAACCAAGATACGTTATGCTCTGATACCATAACTGTAACACTCCAGTTCCAGACCCTTTAGAAATCAGAGTTTGAGTATAAAGAACGTATCTTTGATCTAGAATCGGTGTGCTACTTCTACTTCTACCCGAATTTATTTAAACTTTTTACTCATTAATTAGTTAAGCAACATACGTTTGGGTTCTATCTCTCGGGTATCTCTCGCGCATACCAAAACTACTGCGGAACCATGCATCATACAAACATACATACTAAAACTTTAACTTAGTATTTACTTATAGAATAAACTAAAAACATAATACATACATCATCGAAGTTATGAGAGCCTCGTGAAAGAGAATAATCTACAACTACTGACATTTATAGATCATAATGTTTAATCCACTTACTGGAGATAGGCTCAATCTATTATATACAAGTGCATAACAAATTATCTATTCTCATTCCTTATATCTATATCTAGTACAAATTGCCAATCAACTTCTTCAAAAGATATAACTAAGTTATTGGCTAGAAGGAATTAGAATACATTGATTCAAAAGTAAACTATATGCTTCTATACTATCTGATTCTTTCTTTTCTTCAAAAAGTCCTGCTACCCATCGCTCCGGTTTCGTCTCATAGGCATCCGGGTACCTAGTCAGCTGATACACACCAACCTAATGAGGATAAACCCCAGTAATCAAATACTACCTGTTTATAAACTCGTCGTTGTGTACCACTGTGCCTTGCACAGAAATCTCTGCATTCCTTTCTCATGATATATATATAAAACATGGATGTGATGTTTAACATAAAACTTATGCATGTCATACTCTTCATGAAACGTTTAGCATGGAAATTCTTGCATGTTAAGGCTTATGGAATGGAATGGCATACTTACATGTCTTAAAACATTGAATATGAGCACATACTTCTTAAACATGATCTTACATGTTTGCATGGTAGAGAAATAACAAACATATAAAACATATGGGCCTTTGCCCCATTTCATGAAAAACATGTGAGCATAGGGAGCACCATCCAGTGGATACTTGCACATACACTTCTAGTGGCTACTAATAAGTAAAAACCTATAGCAATTAAGCTATTTATGTTCTGTGTACAATCTGGAGCATCCCCAAGTGGATCCGAGTACTATGAGATCACCCCCTTTTCTCGGTAGGTCGTATCCATTTCTGGTTGGTTTTACTTAGCCAAGGGAGTCACTTCTACTTAAAATTTGGAGATCCCCGTCACTTTTTAACGGTTCTTCTCTTATTTTTTTTGTAGATCTTCCCTTTCTGTATGCTATCTATACAAATATGAGATGTAATATCTAGGTCCCAATCATGGTTAATCTAATTTTAAGCGTGTCACTCTTGATTTGGCCATATAGAGCCTACTAGCTTAAAATTAAACAACCAACACGGTGTTTTCATAAACTTTCTTCATCAATCGATTGGATGCTTTACCATCCCAAACTATGGCTCAACCGTGGAAATCCCAACGGCCATCCCATACCGACAATTGGTCAATCGATTATGGACCTATCTACTTGCAACACGTATATGTAAGATAATTGCTCTTCCCTTTTCTATGTTATTTCTCTCTACCCGTAGCTCATAATACATCATAAACTTAAATCACCATGTTTGAGAAAGAAATTAAGTGTTAAAACATCATTATAAAGTGTTTAAAAATCACTTTACAAAACAGGGGTCTATCAGCGGCTGATTAGGGCCATCAGCCGGCTGATTGGCCCTTAAATTTGAAAAATAAAACTTTCCAGAGACCAATCAGCCGGCTATTAGGACCTATCAGCCGGCTGATAGCTCTCTGGAGAGCTAATTCAGCCACTTTAAAAACTCAACAGCCGGTTGTTCTTAAGCCATCAGCCGGCTGTTCCAATTCTGGAAATTTCTGGGCAAAATATGCATGCTTCTGGGCAAAATATGAACATTTTCTGGAAAATTTAAACCCATCAGCCGGCTGTTCTAAGCTATCAGCCGGCTATTCTAAATCTGGAAAATTTTCTGGAAATTTATGAACGCATCAGCCGGCTGTTCTAGCTATCAGCCGTTTGATACAAGGCGAAAATGTTTTTAAAAACATCATTTTGTCCAAATTAAAGCCCCAAAACTTGAAAACCAAAAGTGGAACTTAATCCATATTATTTATACTTCAAAACCCATGAAAAACTTGCCCAAAAACAAGATTAAACTAGCACAAATCATGGTTTTCTCTCAAACCCATACCCATTTCCAAAACCCTTCTAGATTATCTAATTTCCAGCTAAATCCAGACTTCCAATCATCATCTAAATCCATCTAATTTC